>BQNB010007799.1:57332-88826 GCA_026074375.1 Tanacetum coccineum | reverse complement strand
AAGTGATTCTTTCTAACTACGAGCTATGCTATACTAATGATACACGGGGGTGACCGAGTCTTTTTCATAATCCTAACAGTATCTGAGCGAGGCTATGAATGATGGTGGGACCGTTATGAATGAAAAAACTACACAATAATGTTAGACAATAATACTCGTAGGTATGATATATTATTCAACCACACTATATAGTGATTACATTATACATAAAGAAGATCCTAACAGAATCGAAGCCCACAATCGGGGCCAAAATCTAATCTATCATTTAATTCTTTTCGTAGTTGAAGCAGGAGGTCTTCGAAAGATCCGGCTAAAGTTAAACCTCGCAAGAGGCGAGAAATATTTTATCTTTTTGAGAAACTAAACTGGTTGATTGTTGTTATGGTATTGTACTTGTGTAAGGAGGCTGCAATTTATACCCAAAACATTTTTTTCTTCTTTTCTATAAAGAAATAAAAAGGGAAAGTAAATTAAACATGTGATTATGACTATGAATGAGTTTGAAAAATTAATAAAATTAGAGAGATTTGTTTTTCTTTTATGATTTTTCTTTGTTTAAAACGAAAAAATAAAAAAATGAATATATAATTAAACTTAGCGGATCCTATATTTGACGGTTAAGAACGACGACCAATGCAAAAGAAGTCATAAAAAGAAAAAGAAAATGATAAGCACTTCAGGGCAATACAAAAGAAGAGATAAGGCATAGAATAATATATAGGGTTTCAAGAAGGTGATTTGAGAGATTTAATGGCTACAATGCTTTGAGATAGTTGATCATGGTGTTTGATAAGGTCTTATAACGGGTATAATGGTTTGAGATAGTTGATCATGGTGATCGATTAGGGCTCATGATCGAACATGTTCATGATATCATGTTAGACAATAAAACCCGTAGGTATGATGTATTATTCAACCACAATATATAGTGATTACATTCGATATAAAAATAAACGAACCTTAAGACCACAAACGGACTTGGGCCGACTAACATAATCTATCATTTGATTACCCAAAAGAGGGGTGTCAACGGTGACCAACATAGCCGTGACCAATGATGATGTTAGTTCTTAAAAGCGTGGGGTATTGTGACGATCTCACATCGGCTAAGTATATGATTGGTTGGTGGTTTATGAAGTCTTGGTGTACCCTCTTCTTACAAGTTAGCTTTTCATTTGGACTTATAAACTTATTTGAGCCTAGTATGGGACATTTTCGTATCTTTTGTACCAACGTAAGACCGACCTTTCCGTGGTTCCTAACACACAGTAACGAGAGTGGTGGCCCTAGAATTGTAGCTTAGGCCCGAAAAAGAAAGGTGCCAACCGTGACCAACATAGTCATGACCAACGAGCTCGGAGTGGTGGCCTATAGAGTGGTGGCTTAGACCCAAAAGAGAGTTGTCAACCGTGGCCAACATAGTCGTGACCAACGTGGACGTTGGTTCTTCAAAGCGCGGGGTTCTGTTAGAATCTCACATCGGCCAAGTATAGGATTGGTTGGTGGTTTATAAAGCCTTAGTGTCCCCTCCTCTTATAAGCTAACTTTTTGAGCGAGTTATACATTTGGGCTTATAAACCGATATGAAAGCCACAATTTGGTTTGGTCCAACTAATAGTCATCTAATACTCTCTGGCAGTTTGAATGACATGCTTTTGAACGGACAAACCGGAACTTATGTTGAAGCCCACTTCTTGTTTTCTTTGATCGTCTTCTTTGTTGTTTGTTTCAGCGGAAACATAATTGTATTTGGCGGCATAGTTGTTTATTGTTTACGGCTTCCTCCTTGGCGTGGCATTTTTTTTACGTCATGACTTTCTTTGCCTTTAGGTAGTAGCTACAATCTTACAACCAACTATTTTCTAAAAACGACAATGATCTCCGGTGGTAAAACAAAGACTAATGCTAAAGAGAAATTTTGTTGGTTGATGGTTATCAACATACTATGAGATGTGTTAGGACGGCTAGGGTTTTGGATGCTAAGGTTTACTAGATAAAAGAAAAGGCCAATTATATGAAAAACAATAAAGTAGAATAAAATTAAGCGGGATCTCTTTGAATCATCGGCGAGTGACCGATGATCGGAGGATAACTCTCTTGTGGTGGGTTGTACCTAGAGCTCTATAACGATGTAAAATAGCAAATAGTTCTTTTACAGAATTGAGTTTTTGTATTTATAACAAATAAATGGCTCAATGAACAAGCAATGCGAACCTAAACCTAATTGACCCACACCTACAATTTGATTTGGGCCAATTAATAATCATCTAATAAAGAACAAGATAAAAAATTTAAATAAACTCTCAAAGGACACCCAAACCGGACTTGAAGAGAAAACTCTCTTCTTCTTAATAACTCATCATAACTTATTTTTAAAAGCCTTAAATAATACTAATACGTATACTTTTAAAAGATTCCTAGAAAGAAATCCAATAATCATATCCAAATTAAAATAAGAAACTAAACAAATCTTCAATAAAATAAGTAACGTATTAAAACTAAAAGATAGATAACGACAACTAAACTGTCGTTTCACCCTTCAATCTTTTCGAACAAATTAATATACATGACTTCACATATTAACCAAAGAAAAAGCGGCTAAACCAGAAGAGTGGGAGCTCAAACGTACCCTGCGTTAAAACTCTCACTCTTTCTTATTTAGGAGACTCGCAAAAGCCTATTTCTCTCCTTTAAAAGGCTCAATAAGTGGCTTTTAGAAAGAGAGTGTGTTTGTGAGTAAGCAGTAGCAGTGGGTAACTGTAAGCAGTAACTGTGAGCAGTAAATGTTTTTTTTAATATTTTTTTAGTGATGTAGTTGTAGGTGTAATTATAATGTGTTGAAGGTACTTCAAAGAGTGTTGGAAAATGAGCATTTCGAAAAAAACAAGCTACTCATTGCTTGCCAAACGAACATTAAAAATCACAACTCTTAACGTTTATTGCTCACCACTCCTGAATGCTTCTAAAGGCTCTGCGCAATACACAGAGTCTCAACAGTAGAATTGGAAGTGTCTTTGAGTGTCATGCCTCGCTCACACTTGGAGTGTCTCCATTGAGGGTGTGCTTGGTTCGGTTTAGGTTGATTTTTTTGGCTAAAACCGAAATCGAACCAAAATATTTATATATATATATATATGATCATTTGTCACTTGTATATATATATATATTGTCAAGTAAATACACATACATGCAGACACACTTTTAAACGTTAAATTAAATATGTTATGAATTTATAAATTTTATTTAATTAGTTATTTATTTATATTATATTAATTATGTATTACTATAAAATTAAACCGATTCTGTTCGGTTTGGTTTTTGGAGAAAAACCGAAATCGAACCAAAATTTTCCGTTTTTGAAAAATAAACCTGAGCTATCGATCTTTTTGTTTTAGTCGATTATTTCCGTACTGTTTTTTAGTGTTTCCGGTTTGGTTTTGTTTTTCTAGCTCACCCCAAGTCTTCGTAGTTACTGACTTAAAAAATAAATAGTTTGGTTACAACCTTGTTGGGCTTCTTGTTACTTTAGTCCAGCTACATTCTATGTCTATCTTTAAAGTTTAAAGTTTAAACAACATAAGTTTTCATGTTCTAACTTCTAAGTTACTTATATGTATGAATGATGCTTCTTTTTTTTTTTTGAAAAGTTTAGTCTAGCTACATTCTTTGTCTACCTTTAAACAGCATAAGTTTTTATCTTTTAACTTACTTATATGAACGGGGTTTTTTTTTTGAAAAGTTGGATTTTTTTTTCTAGCAAGATAATATATTTCATATGTAGAAAACAGGCTCGGATTTGAGCATGTGCGACATAGGCAACCGCATAGGGCCTCCATTTTTTGGAGGGCCTACATTTTTGGAGGGCCTCTGTTATCTTTTAACTTACTTATATGAACGGGGTTTTTTTTTTGAAAAGTTGGATTTTTTTTTCTAGCAAGATAATATATTTCATATGTAGAAAACAGGCTCGGATTTGAGCATGTGCGACATAGGCAACCGCATAGGGCCTCCATTTTTGGAGGGCCTCTGATTTCTAATCTTTAGTATTAGTATAAACTCGTTTTTGGAGGATTTAATGTTGCTAAAAAAAATATTACATAGAGAATATATGTTTTTGATAACATAAGGATTTTTCTAATATGTGCCTAGTGACACATGATAAAGAGGGTTTTACAGCTTATGTGTCACAACTTAAATGGCCAGTAAGTAATTGTAGGGTTGATGCTGATTAATAGTAATAATTGCTGACGAATCAGGTTGTGACACATAAGCTTTGGTATCCTTTTTTTCATGTGCCCAATGACACATGTTAGAAAAACCCATAAAATAAAGAAAAAAAAACTTTTACTGTGCACTAATGGAAGAAAATGAAGTCATTTAGTCTTTTGGCATTGCTATCTTTCTTTCTTCATTTTAGTTCCTGTTAGTTTTAAAATTTATCTTTACGGCCCTTAGTCTTAATTTAATTTTGTGGTTCAAATTTGTAAAAGTATAAATCAAACCCCATATTTCTATCGAAAAGCTACTATATTTTAAACTAGAACTTGAAACATGTCATTGTAATAAATCTCTTTTATCTGTCTTATATTTAATAAAAAAACACATATATCATAAGTCATCTTATTTTAAGAAAGGTAGTACTAACACTTAAGACTCCACACGATTATTGTAACATGTTTTAAAAATTCCATCGACACCCCTAGAAAAAAGATGCAGTAAATCACAGTAAGGAAAGTTGTTGTTTTGATCGATATTGCAACTTTAGTGAATACTTCAATTTTCAGAGTTAAAAGGGTCTACTTTAAAATTATGGCACATGGCCTCTTAATTTTACAGGACAACCCTGGTAGAAAGGGATATGATGTATGTTGTAAACAACATATGCCATTGCACATTGGTGCTGCAATAAGAGGAAAGAGTGTGGGGGGCGGGAAAGGCTCAAGGAAAGAGAGGGATAAAGCATTTTATCACACCATCCAATGAGGGAAGAAAAAAAAGTAATATGAGGGAGTAGAGTCCCGATTCATGTAGAAGAGAGAAATATTATATAAGAGAGATAAGTATTATTTTATTATGTTATGAGTGGTATTTATTTTTTGAGAGTATTTTTAAATGATAAAAATTCAGAAAAGAAATAATAGAAGAGAGAGAATGGACAAAAATGATGACTGAATGTAGTGGTGACCGCAGAGGACACCGACACGTCAGATTCAACTTACCTTTCTCTCTCTTAGACCACACAGTGACCAAACACACATAGTGATGACCGCAGAGGACACCGAACAAACTTTTTTTAAAAACATTACATTAAGAAATAATTAAAACATTACAAATACTGAAATTAAAATACGAAAACTAAAAACTAATAGTCTAAATTCCAACGCTCCTTGATTTTTTTCTTCAAAAACAACGCCTTAGATAAAGCTCTGCCAGTTAAATGATCATGATCTTCATTGTAATACTTGAGGTCCTCCTCGAATTTTTTTGTTGCTGAAATTCGAACATTTTTTTTGGAGGTCTAATTCTTTATCACGTTGTGCAATCCTCAGTCTCTCCAATTCTCCTTGCTCCTGGCGCTTTCGTTCTTCCAGTTCCAATTCACGCTCTTTAATTCGTAAATACTCAAAGGAGGACTCATTCCTCTGCGTAAAAAACGGCGTTGTAGCCATTGTGAATTTATTAAGCAACGCGTCAACAAGACTAGGATCACCTGCAATTGAAGTTTCCAAACGAGCACCAGATGACGATCCTTTCTTCTTAGCCCGGTCTCGGCCAATTGGTGCAGGAACCTCTTGAGCTTCTACATCCTCTGAATCAGCTGCTTCATCATTTAGATTCACGCCAATGTGTGCTGAATCCGAATTTCCTTGTGACGTATTTTCTGATGTCCTCGATTTTTTGGAAGATGATTGTTTGGATTTATAAAACTTTGACATTTCAACCTTTTTCCATTTAGGATGGTCTTTCAAAATCTTCCAACATTCAGTCAATGTAAAAGGAGCATTGTAAATAGTACGATACTCGAGCTCGGCTTCTTGATAGACAGTATTATCACATGACCCACTTTGGTGCCTATCTCGGACACTATTATAAATCTCACAAAAATGACTAACCTTAGGACGAATCCTATTTTTCCATTTGCAGTTAACAGAATCGTAGCTTCTTTTGTCTTCGCCCATTTCTTCGTAAAAGCGCTCAGCTACTTCCCTCCAAAACCCTGCCGCTTTTTTGCCATTTCCTTGGACGCTATCCTCCGACTTCGCTACGAAAGCTTTACACAAAGCTATTTCCTCCTCAATGGTCCACGGTTCGACGAACTCTTTGTCATTCTTCTTGGTAGGTTTTGATCTTCTTGTATATTTTCATTTTGGTTGCACGGGCTCAACTTCCTCGACGGGAGAGTCGTTTTCAACCGGTCGGGATGGACCTTCCGAATAGGGTTGGAACGGTTGAGAAGCGGAAGCCCATAAAGGTTGGCTTGGCCGAAATTGTCATCGTCAAAATTAAAAGCCGAGATCGGAGAAGATTGGCTTGGCGGCGGTGATGCTCGTTGTGGACGATAAATTTGATTTTGCTCTTGTTGGGTATAGCAAGGAAGGGAATACGGATTTGGTGGGGAAATGTATTGGATTCCGCCGTGAGTAAAATGAACGGTGGGGATTGACCGTGTAACATAAAGTTAGGGTCGGTATTTGTTGGAACGGTTTGTTAACGTCAGGATTTGGGTGTTTTATTTTTGTTAGACATTGTTTGAGTTTTGTAGTATAAATTGTAAGAAATATTGTGTGAAAAATGAGTAGAAATATGTTGAATTTATAGTGGAAAAAAAGGGGTAAATTTTTTTTTATAAAACTAAACGGCTAGAAATTTTGAAATGGAACCAAAACCATTTACTCGGTCTTATGACCGACCCAATAAATGAAAAAGTCTAGGGGGGGCGTGTCTGCCATTAGGTCAAGTAGTGAGAAGACCGACCAAATTGAATGGACACGTGGGACGACCGACCTTGGTTGACCTTTGCATTACGTTCAGCCTAAAAAATGACTAAAAACTGCTAAGAACAAAAATACGAGAAAACTAAAGTAAACATATTGCTAGATATGAGGCACTAATATAAACGACCCTTGCATCAACCATACAGTTCTAGAGTTGTTGTAGTTGTTTAGGGTCAATACTAGTTTGGTTAGGGTCGTTGTAGTTTTCGAGGTTCATTCTAATTGTGTTTAAGGTGGTTGGAATTTTGGGTTAGTGTAATTGTCGAGGGTCGCTGTAAGGGTCATTGTGGTTGCTGACGGTCGCTGGTGTTTTAGAGGGTCATTATTGTTGGTGAGGGTCGTTGTAGTTGTGTTTATAAGGCTGCCTGCCACTTCAAATTTTTAGTTTTTTTCATTTTCAATTTTTTTTAACAACAAATTTAAATTTCATTAGAATTAAAAAACATTACATAAATAATAAAAAACATTACATAATAATTCAAAAAAATAAAACATTACAATAATAAAATGACTAAACTATTATTAAGGTTCACTTTCAATTTAACGAAATGTCTTGTTTGATACAAGTTAAGAATTTCTGCATTTTTACAAGGTTTTGCAAATTTCATTTAATGTTAAGAATGTCTCGCCTTCAACGCACAAAGCCACACATATCAATATTGCAAGCATATTTCGTGTAATTATCGTTCGCAAGAGATTTCCGTGCCTGCACTTTTATTCGTCTGAGTTTATCAAATATGAACAAGCTTATTAAATTATCTCAAAATAATAAAAAAAATCAAATTATACCTTTTAATTACGTGAAGGTCCAAACAAAAACATGTAATATCTATCCTATCTACTATGAGAAAAGTTTAGTTTGATGACAAGTTTTCACCTACATGTTATGACACAAATCCTCACCATTTATTTATGTTTGAATCTAATATTAGGGATTAATCTAAGATTTAACTAACTTAAAACATATTTTGTTGCAATATGTAATCATATTTTTTATTTTTCCTTATTCCTGGTTTTAATTACACAGTTCTTTTCCATTTTCCCCCAAAATAGACCAATTGTACTTCATCTCCCTATCCATAACCAATTTTCAATTATTACTTCAGCTCTCTTTTTACGATCTCATTCCGATCATTTGTCACACACTAGACTTAACATCGAATGATTTCGATCAAGTTTGTTAACAATCGGAAGTGACGTCACGAAAAGAGGTGATGACGTAAGCTAAGGTCTTCTTTTGATGATAGAAGATAGTGTTGATATTATGGCCTAATATAAAAGGGGTATTTGATCTGCTTATTGAAAGTTAGCTGCAGTAATCGAAGTAGTTTGTGGGTAAATGGATTACCTGATAATATAATGGGCCAATATAATAAATATTGTTTAGAGATTCAAGTAAGAAACTGTATGCTTCAAGAAAACTTGCTATCGAAATGAGCCTAGTTACTAATTACTAGCTCTTACTTTTTACTATTAATTGTAATGGCGTTTTTGAATACACACATACAAAAACTCCCAAAATATTTGGAACTTGATATTACTTAAATGTGTAACAACTGAATTGGAATTGTGCCTAATGAAGAAACAAATTAGATTAGGTAAGAACTCATAGGCTTGATGAGTTATCGAATTGCTCTATCACCATTATACGTAAAATACTACGAGCCGTTAGATGATTGAGTGTTGTCCTAATGAAGAAACAAATAGGAAGTCGTTGTAGCTGTATTCAGCCTCAGATTGCTCCCCTCGTAACGGGATAGTGCAGAGTCAAATCCCAGCCATCTTTAGAAGAAGCTGGAGGCAAGGACAAATCTAAAAACAAAAAACTAAGTCAAAAGAAATTTGAACTCTGATTCTATTGATGATCTAGACTTCCATATGTCTACTTCTGCAAAATATCTTCTTGTGTCTTGCATTTCTATCTTGCTTCAAGAAATCCTGATACCCTAGTTGCAAGTCATTCTTTGAATCAACCAAAGCTTTTGCAAATCAAAAGAAGAAGAAGAAAATAAGCACCTGTATTAAGTATACAGGAGCTCAGAGAAATCAAGGATCTGAAGAGCCTTAGGAGGCAAGATATGTTCATAAAGGCCGGGGATCTTGTCCATTGGAGAGGTGGTTAGCTAATTTTTCAGTGTATCAACATTGGGTATAAGAACATTCACTATAAGAATGAAAGAAGAATTTCAAGAGGACCGGCTTTAGGCGGTGTCACGCCTCCAAAATACAGAGTATAATGGCAAGAACCTGAGGCGTAGTGACTTCATGATTATCATACTTCTAAGCAATACAGAACGACCAATATATGAACGTTTTAAGAAAATTTATCACTTGAATTAGGAAATAAATAAATTATTTATAAACATTCAGCAGAAGGCATTAAAATCGATAAATACGAACAAAAGAAGCGTTTTTAAATAGTACAAACGTGATCTTTAGATAACGGAAATGACTGCAATGCATGAGACTTTTCATATACCTCTTCGTTCTTAAAACCTTGAGACCCTAACATTGCAAAATCTCCACATAAAGTTGGGAGTTCCATAGGTTTTTTTTATGCAGGAAAAATAGGTAGAGTTTTAAGAATCACAAGATTTTCGATCCACCGAATGGACCATATAACAGTATACAAAGTCATATAAATTGCATTACTAATTGTCCCAAGCTCCATGACATTGAATCGTTATAATCTACAACAATGAATGCAATCCCTTGCAGGTGTCCAATAACCCGGGTACACCCATAATCAGACACAAATGAAACTGTATTCGCTTACTAATGTCAATCCAAGACGAACCAGACGTCAATTCCCGCTAGTTCTATCCATAAGCATTCGCTGCTTACCAAGAATTAACGGTTCATGATAAATCGGCAAATAGCAACTTGGTTAAAATCGGACTTAGAACCAATCAATAATGATAATTTGCCCTTGTATTCACAATTTGAAATAACAATGTTCTCACCCCAAAAGATGGATTTAAAACAGTAATGAGTAGGTGCTTATGAAAAACTCAACCTTGTTAGTTAATCGCTCTTGATAACAGATCAATGCACGCCAAATAGCGACTCAGTCAAACACCTAAGTAAATTTATGACCAATCGAGTTTATATTCTAACACTTAATTTATGAAATAAATATGCAAATTAGTCTAATTCATTGTCCGTTTTGGGAGGTAAACGTTTTTATGTTTTTCAAAAGGTCATTTAAACCGGTGGCTCTAAGGGTGACTTTGCACTATAGGCGCATATACCAAGGATTGATATGCGTCGTAACTTATATCCTACAAGTTCATAGCTCAGGAATAATAATTGCCATCATTTGTTGGGTTTTCTAGTTTATATATTTATTCATAACCTGCACAAGACAAGCCAATCCTTATAATTTATCAGTCTTTATTTATCGCGGTTCATTTCAGCCCATTTAATTAAGTTATTATATATTTACCGCTAATACCCTTAAGTATCCATATTTGTCAATGTACAGTCCCCTTAATTTATTAAAATAAAGGTTTATCGAAAGTTTAGTTTTTTTCACCTTTTTAATTTCTACGTTTTAAACCCGAAATGACTTTTAAGTATTTTAGATGTCAAAGAATTTATGTAACGTGTTAAAGTCATTTATTAAATTAAATTCCGTTATATTACTTCCATAATCGTTCAAAAATTGTTGTTTTATTAGTCTTCTATCTTTGAGATAATTCGTTTCGTTAGCGAGTTTAACCCATTTCGTTTTTTAGTCTCGATAATGATGAACCAAGGACTCGAAAACACTGCATGTTTACGCATACTTCTTTACGTCTAAGATTACAACCAAATATCACAATTATTATTTCTATATAATATAACCCCATATGTTTACCTCGTGGTTTTGGCAGACGCTGCAGGAAGTGTTAGAGACACGATTGGATTTGAGTACTGCTTAACATCCTTAAGTGGATGGACAAAGTGAACGTATGATTCAGACTTTGGAGAATATAATGAGGGCATATGTTATCGATTTTGGTGGTAGTATCAATTAAGCATTCGGTGTGCTCCGTTCGAAGCTTTGTATGGTAGGAAATGTAGATCGCCCGTTCTATGGGCAGAGATTGGAGGGAGTAGTTTGATTGGACCCGAGTTAGTGCAAGAAACGACTGATAAGGTAGTGTTGGTAAAGGAAAAGCCCAAAGCGGTGAGAGATCATCAAAAGAGCTATGTTGATTATAGGCGTAAGCCGTTAGAGTTTGAGGTGGGAGGTCGTGTATTGTTAAAGGTGACGCCTTGGAAGGGCGTAGTTTGTTTTGGAAAGAAGAGTAAGTTAGCACCGAGATATGTAGGACCGTTTGAGATCCTTGAAAGGATTAGCCTTGTAGCTTATAAATTGAGGTTACCTGAGGAGTTTAATAGTGTGCATGACACTTTTCATGTGTCAAATATGAAGAAGTGTCTGGCAGATGCGAATTTGCAAGTGCCGTTGAATGAAATCAAAATCGAACAGACTTTATGTTTTGTTGAGGAACCTTTAGAAATTATGGATCGTGAGGTTAAGAGTTTGAAACGTAGTAGAATTCCACTTGTGAAAGTTTGTTGGAATTCAAAGCGTGGTCCTGAGTTCACTTGGGAACGCGAAGTCTATATGAAGTCTAAGTATCCTTAGTTATTTGTTGATCGTGCTGTTGAACCAACTAGTTGGGAGGAATGATGATGATAAGAGCTCGAACCACTCTTGGCCCCTTGTAACCCGTCGTCCCCTTAGCTCTTGCGCCCCAACGAAAATCCTTACTCGAGCCGTATCGTTTTAATTCTTGTTTTCAAATCTTAGTTGTGATAGAATTGTTCATGCATGGTTCCTCATTTATACGCAAAGTGTTCACTAGTCTCCTGAGGCTATGCATGTGAATGACATTATTTACACATACTATTGATGTATATGATACTATTTGTTATGATTGCTCTTTTCTAATACTGTTAAAGAATAGATGCTATTTGTTGAATTGAAATTTGAAGCAAGACGTGGTATGTGAATGATTTCGAAAGAACGTAAGGTGTAGGACCTTGGATGTAAGAGATGTAATGATAGTGTTGGCTTGCCTATTTTGAATTTTTCTACTGATTGACTTAGATACGCATTTGTATATTAGAGTTTTGAGGTAATGAAACGTCAAGGTATATTGTTTATTTAGTAATATTTAAATATTGTCCATTTATAGTTTTATTTATTGAAGTATGGACGGGTTCACAAAATAACATAGTCGTGCGACTTTGTTTCGCAAGGCGTGAAAAATATGATTTTTTTTATTGCTACGCGTTTTCTAAAGTACCCCTTTTTGATCCGTAAACAAAATGACGATTTATACGCGTTATTATAACTCTTAAACAGCGTAAAATGTTGTATGCCGCTTGAAGGATAACTTTTATTGGAAAGTAACGGTAAATTTGCAATTGCTTGCGGTACATACCTTTGCGTAAAACGACAAGGAGTTCTAAATTTTTCCGAGGTGCTACATCCGCCCCATGTTATGCGATTTCGTCCCGAAATCAAGACGTTGTGGTAGATCGTGGGTTTGTAAATAGGTGAGGGTATTTCTCCTTGAACTGGTCTTCGCGTTCCCAAGTGTACTCTGGGCCTCTACGTGCATTCCAACGAACTTTAAGGATAGGTATACGGCTTCGTTTGAGTTGCTTGACCGCACGGTCCATAACCTCTACGGGTTCTTCAACGAAATTGAGTTTGTCGTCGAGTTGGATTTCCTCCAGGGGAATAGCGAGTGTGTCATCGGACAAACATTTCTTTAAGTTGCAGACGTGGAACACGTTGTGTACTCGACTAAGTTCTTGAGGCAATTCCAAACGGTAAGCTACTGGACCAATCCTTTCTATAATTTATAACGAGGGTTTAGTTTTCCATGTTTTCTGAATCGCATTACACCCTTCCAGGGCGCGACCTTGAGCATAACTTTATCTCCAACTTCAAATTCAAGGGGCATACGCCACTTGTCAGCATAGCTCTTTTGTCGATCACGTGCAGCCTACATACGATCCCTAATCTTGAAAATCTTTTCCATAGTCTCGTGAATAATCTCTGGTCCGGTGAGTTATGCTTCTCCAACTTCAGCCCAACAAACAGGTGAACGACATTTCCTACCGTAAAGTGCTTCGAACGGTGCAGCTTTAATGCTCGTGTGATAACTATTATTGTACGAGAATTCTACCAAGGGTAGATGTCTATCCCAACCATTCCTGAAGTCAATTACGTAAGCTCTTAGCATGTCCTCTAATGTTTGAATGGTTCTCTCACTCTGACCATCGGTTTGAGGGTGATAAGCAGTGCTCGGGTTCAACTGCGTACCCAATGCTTTATGCAAGGATTACCAAACTCTCAAAGTGAAATGGCTATCACGATCGAAGATGATTGACACCGGTATTCCATGTCTTGCTACTATCTCCTTCATGTATAGCCTCGTCAATTTTTCTGTCGAATCCGTCTCCCTTATTAGCAAAAAGTACGCAGACTTGGTAAGACGATCAACAATGACCCAAATCGAATCGAATCCTGCTACCGTTTTGGGTAGCTTGGTAATGAAATCCATTGTTATCTTCTCCCACTTCCATTCTGGTATATCGGGTTAGACCAATAAACCAGAGGGCCTCTGATGTTCAGCCTTGACCTTGACACAAGTCAGGCATTTGCTGACATATGTGGCGATGTCAGCCTTCATGTTTGGCCACCAATATAACATTTTCATGTCATGGTACATCTTGTCGGCTCCTGGATGAATATAATACTTTGAATTATGCGACTCGTGCATAATCAAAGATCTTGTGTCATCGTAACACGGTAGCCAACTTCTATAACCCAGACATAATGTCCCATCAGCGGGGGCTTCTAACCTCTTTAGCATGCCACCAATATCTTCTGCTTCAATGTTTTCGATCTTAATTGCTTCTTTCTGAGCCTCAAGGATTCGTGACGGAAGGTCCAAGCCAATGGTCATAACCAAGGCCCTTACTCATAGCGATTCGATCCTTTCCTTTCGACTCAAAGCATCTGCTACGACATTTGCTTTCCCCGGGTGATAGCGAATTTCGCAATCGTAATCACTTAGAAGCTCTATCCATCGGCGTTGCCTCATATTGAGTTCTTTTTGGTCTAAGATGTGTTGTAGGCTCTTACAATCAGTGAACACCACACATTTCGTGCCATACAAATAGTGTCTCCAGATCTTTAGGGCGAACACTACCGCTCCTAACTCCTGATCATAAGTGGTGTAGTTCTTATCGTGGATCTTTAGTTGTCTGGAAGCGTATGCAATAACCTTCATCCTCTACATCAGTACTGCACCTAACCCTTTATGGATGCATCACAGTACACCACAAAGTCATCACTGCCTTCCGGTAGTGCTAAAATAGGTGCAGCACATAGTTTCTATTTCAGCAATTAAAAAGCCCTATCTTGCTCTTCATTCCAATCAAACTTTCTATCCTTCTGCGTCAGCTCCGTCATAGGTTTAGCTATTTTAGAGAATCCCTCAATGAATCTCCTATAGTAACCTGTAAGTTCTAAGAACTGGCGAATCTCTGAAGGAGTGGTTGGAGATGCCCAATTCTTAACAGCCTCAATCTTAGTTGGGTCCATGTGAATACCACTGCTATCTATCACGTGTCCAAGGGATTTCACTGTATGGATCCAAAATTCGCACTTGGAAAATTTGGCATACAGTTCTTCCTTCTTCAACAACTCTAGAATAGTCTTCAGGTGTTCTTCGTGTTCTTTCTCGTCATGGGAGTATATGAGAATATCGTCAATGAACACAATCACAAACTTGTCCAAGTATGGCTTGCACACACGGTCCATGAGGTCCATGAATACCGCAGGTGCGTTGGACAACCCAAAAGGCATAACTTGGAACTCATAGTCTCTGTATCGTGTTCTGAAAGCAGTCTTGGGAATATCTTCTTCTCTAACCCTTAACTGATGATAACCTGACCTTAAGTCAATTTTTGAGTAGATGCTGGATCCTTGCAACTGGTCGAATAAATCATCGATCCTTGGTAAGGGATAACGATTTTTCACTGTAAGTTTGTTCAACTCACGATAATCGATACACATTCGGAAAGATCCATCTTTCTTTTTGACAAATAAGATTGGTGCTCCCCACGGAGAGGAACTTGGTCTTATAAAACCTTTGTCAGAAAGTTCTTTTAGCTGCTCGGCTAGTTCTTTCATTTCTGCAGGTGCAAGATGGTAGGGTGCGCGTGCAACTGGTGCAGCTCCGGGTATCAGCTCGATGTGAAATTCTACTTGGCGCGACGGGGGTAGTCCTGACAAATCTTCAGGGAATACTTCCTGAAAGTCTCTGACGACAGGCACGTCTTCTATTCGTTTTTCAGATGCCTCAGTTTCCTCTTTCTTCATCATCTGAACTAAGAATACTTGACATCCTTTGTCGATGTTCCCTTGCATCCTGACGCTCGAGATGACTTCTAGTCTGGACTCATTTTTAACTCCGCTTCTCTTGCCTTGTATGATTAGCATATCATTTCCATACGGAACACGAATGTACTTCTCATAACACACAACCTCTGCGCGATGTTCGGCCATCCAATCCATTCCGACGATGACGTCAAAACTTCCTAGTTCTATAGGGAGTAAATCGATTTTGAACATGTGATTTTGCAAGTTAATAGTACACCCTTCTAAAATAGTATTAGTGGTTAGCGACTTTCCGTCGGCTAGCTCCACACTATAATTAGTATCTAGGGTTGTAGGATGGATGTCTATATATTTATTGAAAGCATATGACACAAAGCTTCTATCCCTACCAGTATCAAATAGTACTGAAGCATAGACATTATTGATCAGGAACGTACTATTCACCACGTTGTTGTCTTTCACCGCAGCTTCAACACATAGGCTGTATACTCTGCCAGGTGCTTTGCGTCCTCCTTGAGTGCTGGTTGATGCTTGGTTATTTCCTTTAGGGTTTCCTTGATTCTGCCTCTGATTGTTCTGAGGATTTTGTTGGTTGCCTCGAATTTGGTTTCCACCGCCTTGACTTCCATTGTTCGGACACTTGTTCTTGTAATGTCCCTTCTCACCACATCCGAAACAAGTAACATCACTTCCCTGTCCTCCTTGGCTTCCGGGTCCTCTTTGGCTTGCGGGACGAGGTGGAGCTCGGCAGTCTTTGGCCTTATGTCCTGCCCTTCCACAGTCGTCAGTGTGGTGTCGTCCACACTTTCCGCAGTAAGGTAATTTGCCGGCGTAAGAACCTTGCCCAGCTGTAAACACCCTTGCTGTCTCTGGACGTTTGTTCGGATTGAGATTACCAGTGTTGTTGGTGTTGTTGGGGTTGTTGTTGTTGTAGTGGTTTCCGTTCCATTTCCGCTTGTCACCAGAGTTTTCTCCTAACTCTTGGACTACTTGGTACATCAACCCTTGAGCCATTTCAATCGCTTCATGCAAATCTACTGGTTTGGACGAGGTTATATTACCCTTTATGTTCAAAGGTAGACCTTCAATGTAACGTTCCAACAACCGGTCGGGGTTGGGTACCATTTCAGGACATAAGAGGATGAGTTCTTGAAAACGTTGATTGTAGGCGGTAAGGTTTGTGCCTTTCACTCTACCTTCTGCTGGTTACCAAGTTTTCCTTGATCATAAGGATCCACAACAGGATATGAACGTCTCAGTTTGATATTTGAATTGTACAACAATCTGAGATATGGAGTTCTTGAAAAATGATGTAAAAAGGCTCTAATCCGCAATTTTTTTTGTCATCTTCCATACTTGCAAATATAGCATTTGTTTCTGGAAAAACACCAACAGTACTATCAACGTTAGTACTGATTATGGTTTCATTTCCAAACACTTCTGGTCATTTGTTCCATAAGCTATTGAAACAAACATTAACATCATCTATTCCTTGCATTGCAAAGTCAAATTATGTTGTCCTCAACTGGATCATGAGGACTTAGATCAGGGTTGAATGAATATGTTCTCGAAGAAATGGACTTGAAATGGCAGTGGCAATAGATCTTTTTTTCCCCCCAAATGAGAATAAACAAGTTCCTAAAGAAGGAACTGGTAGGAAAACTCAGTTTGATGCAAAAGAAAACCTGTTGTTTGATTTTAAAACTAAAAGTGGTGGAATGCCTTTAAATTCACAAAACAGGGCATTTTTGCTCAAGAGGATGGTTGAACGAAGGAAGAGAATAGAAGGAGTGATGGATGGCATATGGGAATAGAGATGGGAGGAAGAACTGGAAATAGGAGATGGATGAAAGCATAGCTGGAAAGAAAGAAGAATCTAGGAGCATTAGTGACAGTCGATGGAGAATGTGTTTGACTGGACAACTATCAGAAGATGATGATAACTATGCTTTCATGGCTAACAATAGCACAGGAGCAGACACTCAGGTACCTTCTTGTTCAAATGAGTGCAAAGAATCTTATGCTAACATTAAAAGACTGTATGATATTCAAAAAGAGCAACTTAGTGATGCTAGTGTTGAAATAAAAGCTTATAACTCAGGGTCTTAAGAAAGTTGAAGCAACAGCTAGTGGTCCTCAACAAAATTAACTTTGGTATATGACAAAAGATCAAATTTATGAAAAATAGATTTTAGATGGTAAACCCGATGTTCTAACATACATAAGCTTTGTTGGTAAAGCTCAAAAGGAAAAAAGATAATTTAGATGTAATAGTACACAAATGGAATCATTCTTCCAAAAAATCTTGGTAAAATTGCAATTATTCTATGAGTGAGAGCTATAAGTTTGGGCTTGGTATGGTGATTATAGATATTGTAGGAATTTGAGCTATTATGAAAATGAGTAGTTTTTCAAAGTGTCTTTAGGTGCCAATGCAGTGATTATGAATATCCACCTTTGCATAAAGGTTCATTAAAACTTGTGAAATGCAAAACAGTTCCTCCACCATGACAGGGAATTATCTGCCTCTGGACCCTGATGTTGAATTAATGGGACTCAAAAATATACATATGGTCCAGAAAAGACTCTACAAGTGGAATCCTGACTCCCAAAACTAATGAAGTTGATGCATGTGACTCAACATTAGTACAGAAAACATTGAATTAGTGTTTGACCAGTTGTCAATGAATCACATGTAAAAGTTCACCTAAGGTTTGGTCTGAATTGCTTCCTATTCATTGAGGAGTATGAATCAGATAGTGATGATGTGATGTGTATGTAAAAATAGAAGTCTTGGACACACCTAGTTTTGCTACAAGCAGTGTAAAAACTTCCTAGTGAAATGGTTAAGAATAATTCAACAAATAGTCAAAAACGTAAGGTTAAACAACATGGAGTTGGGAAGGAGTTAATGAAAGAGCATGTTTTGTCTGTGGGAGTTTTAGTCATTTAATACGAGATTGTAACTATCATGTAATTGGCTAAACAAGTTGAGCTACATAAACAAAATATGTCTAAGGGTAATGGTTCAAGGGAAAAGACCAACAAGATTTTGAGAGATAACCCATATGGGACAAATGCTCTCAAAGAGTAATAAACAACATCAGTTTTTCCCTTTTTGGGCATTACAAACAAGAATGGAACTGATCCATGTTACTACTGTTAAAAACTGCTGGTATAACTATGTTAGTAATGCTAGACGAAATATTACAAACAGACAGTACTAACAAGCAATTGCTCTTGAAAGTTAATATGTTAAGCCCTCTTTGAATGATGGTAAGGCACAAAATGTTTTTATAAAACTCATTCAATTATCTCAAGGCCCACTTTTAAAAGGAACACAGTACTAAGAACAAAAATTGGCAAACCAAAAAGACTTATATTGCTAATGTAAAAAGCAGTTAGTACGGTTGGGGAAAAAATGGTCATTGCTGTTAAGTCCTCAGCAAAGCTGTAAATGGAACAAAACCTGATACAACAATAATATCCTCTCCAAATACAATGGTGGATCTAGCCTTAGAAATCATTCATCTTTAAAAAGATCACAGGCAGACTCAAGCCCAAAACAGGTTGGGTCCCTAAGAGAGACTAATTCTTTCTTTTGATGTGCAGGATAAATCACACAGAACTTTAAAGAATAAGGAATAATTGATAGTGGCTGTTCAAGGCACATGACAGGGAACAAGGCTTACCTTGCTGACTATCAAGACATTAATGGTGGCCCTGTTTGCCTTTAGAGGGTAGTAGATGATTATTACTAGGGAAAAAGTATAATTACCAACTTTTTGGTAAGTAGATTTTGAGGATGTAAGCTTTGTAAAAGAACTTTAGCATTTCAATCTCTTTTCTGTGTCACAAATGTGTGACAAAATGAACAAGGTTCTGTTTACTGACACTGAATGTCTTATTTTGTCTCCTGACTTTAAGTTACCTGATGAAAATCAAATGATTACTTAAAAGTTCCCAGACAAAACAATATGTAACAGTTTTTTTTGTTCCAAAAAATTTTAGAGAATAATTGTTCCTTTAGGAGGATTGGTTGTTTTGATTGCAAAGGCTACAACTGATGAATCTAACTTATGGCATAGGAGGTTGGGTCATGTAAATTTCAAGAACCTAAATAGACTTGTGAAGGGAAACCTTGTAAGAGGTTTACCTACAAAGCTTTTTCAAAATGACCATACTTGTGTTGCTTGTCAGAAAGGAAAGCAACACAAAGCTTCTTGTAAGGCCAAGTTAGTTAGCTCTATTAGCCACACCCTACAAACTTCTTCATATGGACTTGTTTGGACTAACATCTATAAGGTAGCAACAAACCATAAGACCTATTGGTTTGGTTTATCACATGATGAATTTTAGAGATTTAGTTGGACATTTTTCTTAAGAACTAAGGATGAAACTAGTGCAATCCTTAAGGACTTTATAAGACAAATAGAGAACCAATTGAATCAAAAGGTTAAAACCATTAGATGTGACAATGGAACAGAATTCAAAAACAGGGATATTATTGAATTCTGTGGTTTAAAAGGAATCAAGAGGGAATATAGCAATGCCAGAACTCCACAACAAAATGGAGTTGCTGAGAGAAAGAACAGGACCCTTATTGGGCTGCAAGAACCTTGCTGTGCAGAGTCATTTTTACCTAACACTTTTTTGGGGTGAGCAGTTAGTACTGCTTTGCTATGTTCTTAACAGTGGTTAGTGACCACGCCTATAATAAGACCACTTATGAATTTTAAACCTGGTTTAAAACACCAATTATAAGTTATATAAGACCTTTTGGGTGCCATGTGACCATCTTGAATACCATAGACCACTTAGGCAAATTTGCTGGAAAATCTGATGAGGGATTTTTGGTTGGGTATTCTCTACAAAGCAAGGCTTTTAGAGTATACAATTTAGTAACCAAAAGAGTTGAAGAAAACCTGCACATAACCTTTTTAGAGAACAAACCCTAATGTTGCAGGGAAAGGACCAAATTGGCTTTTTGACCTTGATTATTTGACTGTTTCTATGAACTATTTTCTGTTAGTTCAGAGAATCAAGCTAACATTCATGTTAGGTTCAACAAGAAGCTAACCATATGCAGGTACAAATGACAAAAATTGTAGCAGGGGAGTCTGAAAAAAAAGAAGATGAATCTTGCTCAAAGACTGTCCTTGAAGTTCCATTCTGGCATTCCTATTCTTCCACCAACACCTCTTCTTTCAAATCAATATAAATAGGAGGAAAGTCATTAAGAGAGGTAAGAAGAAAAAGTCTTTCTGGATGGATCTTGCAAGGACTTCAAGGCTAAGAGAAAGAGCTAATGTGGATGGAAGCAGAAAGCTTCTCACAAAGACTCTTGAACAAGAACACTGAGAACGCAGTTACTTAGGCAGAAGCTGCTAAGACTAGCGGTACTAACATTATTAGTACTGTTAGCACAACAGCTAAAGCTAGCGGTACTAACTTTGTTAATACCGTTAGCATACCAGTTGGTACTGCCAGTGCAAATGAGGGACTATCTCTTTCTAACACAACCAATTCCCAAGAAGATGACTATGAAATACCTCCACTTGAGATATTCATGAAGATGCTACTGATGGTATCTTTTCTCCATTCATCTTATGATGATGAGGGTGCAGTGGCTGACTTCACAAATTTGGAAACTATTGTGAATGTTAGTCCTATTCCCACATCAAGAGTTCATCCCTCTCATCCTTCAACACTTATTCTAGGAGATCCAACATCAGCAGTACAAACAAGAAGCAAGTCATAAAAAGTTCGGAAAGCTCATGCTATTGTTTGTTATGTTTCAAAAAGCAAAAGGAGTGAGAACACATCATTAAGGACTTTTATCATTGTTTGTTTGCCTGTTTTCTATCCCTTAACATGCACCCAGAAGATTGCAGAAGCTCTTGAAGGTTGAAAGTTGGTGTTGATGTATGCAGAAGAATTGTTGCAGTTTGAGATTCAAAAGGTTTGGATTCTAGTAGATTTGCCTTATGGAAAGAAGGCTATTGGTACAAAGTGGGTGTATAGGAATAAGAAAGATGAAAGAGGAGTGGTTGTCAGGAACAAAGCTAGATTAGTTGCTAGGGATAGGCAAGAGGAAGGATTAGACTTTGATGAAGTTTTTGTCCTGTGGCTAGACTTAAAGCCATAAGGTCTTTTAGCATATGCCTCCTAATTATGGGGTTTTAGTCTATCAAATGGATGTGAAGAGTTGCCTTTCTCTATGGCCAAGATTGATGAAGAAGTATATGTGTCTAACCACCAGGTTATCTCCAGAGATCCTGAGTCTCATCAGAAAGTATACAAAAGTGGTTTTAAAGCTTTTTGTATGGACTACATTCAAGCTCCAAAGAGCTTGGTATGCTACTTATACCACTTTCTTGGTGAAGAATGGATACAGAAGAGGGACAATAGTCAAACTTGTCTTCCTGAAGAATAGACAAAACATGATATCATTTTTGTTTAAGTCTATGGGGATGATATCATTTTGGATCTAACAAAGACGTCTTGGTGTAAGAGTTGAGCTTTGTGTAAGAGTAGATTTCAGATGTGCTCAATGGGAGAGCTTACTTTCTTTCTTAGGCTTACAAAGTCAACAGAAAAAACCAAAGGTATATTATCATAAGCCATGATAAGTATGTGATGGAAGATCCTGAAGAAGTGTGGACATCTGGCAAATGTTAAGTCTGCCGAGTTACACCAATAGAAGAAACTCATAAGCATTAGTCATAAGATGAGGAAGCTAGTGATGTTGTTGTGCATCTCTATAGATCAATGATAGACTCCTTGATGTATGGGACTGCTACTAGGAGACTCATTACATGGAATGCCAAAAGAGCAAACCATAGTAGTAACTTCTACATACAGAAGAAGAATAATTGTTGCTGCTACAAGTTGCTGTCGTGGGCAAAAGGTCCGTATGGATTCAAAAATAAATGTTTGGATATGGGTTCAACTTCATGAACACAAAGATCTACATTGATAATGAAAGCACAAAATCTTGCATTTGTAAAGAATCCAGTATAATCACTCAAAGACAAAGCATATTGCCATTAGGCACCCACTTCATAAAGAGATGCCTATGAAAGAACAGAAACTCAAATACAATGGTGCTTAAGATCCACACCAATGACATGTAGCTGATTCTAGCTAAACCAAGGATTTGATGTATGCGATTTCAGTTTCTTGGGTGGGTTTTTCAATTGGCATGGTAAATCCAAAGCTGCATTGGTTTAAGGAGGCAACATGAAATGAGTCTCAGTGGATGCACAGAGGTACTCCACTTTAAACAGACATCACAAAGCATACTCTCCACAAGCTCACTTTACTCCATGGCTAATCAAACTTTGTTCCCAAGAAACCCTAAAACCTTGTACACACCCACCTTTCTACCCATCAATGTTTCAATCAGCATCAAGCATGCAAATGCTAATAACCGTACCAACTAATGTGGCCAGAGTACATGATCAAAAATAGGAAGATTGACTCAAGAATTCCTTTGGAAGCATTTTGAAAGGACATGATATATGTAGACCCCCATTCAAAAGATTATTAGCCTGGTGTGGTATGAACCCCGCCCCAAAAAATGGTTGGTATGTGTTGATGGTGAGGTATAATGATTGAAAGGACACTGAAAAGTTAAGTCATGGTTAGATCTGCGCTCAAGTTAATGGAGTCTACCTCTGTTTTAATGTTGTATGGATATGTAAATCCATTCTTGATTTAAGAAGAATTTGAGAGTCACTGATAAGAGTTACTAATGGTACTGAAGCACTCCTGATACTTACATTGTTCATTCTTTGTTTAGTCAAGTTAGTATCGACATGGTTAAGTTAGTACCGCTAGGCAACGTTTTGTACCGTTAGAGTAGATGAGATTATACGCAAGGGTACAAAGTGCTATGGGAACGTTTCTTTAAAATTAGGTCACCAAAACCTATAAGAATCCATTTCAACGCCAATTACTCACGCAATCTCTTCAACTGATATTCTTAATTTACAAGCCCTAATTTCTCTTACCGACGATCTCTCTCTTCGAAGCAATATGGCTGCTCTTGAGTCCTGTCCTAAGCACAACATGATCGCCTATTTGGAAAAGACTGAAGGGAATGTTGAGTTCCATGAAGTGATTGATTTTCTTCAAAGAAGTTTCTATTTTCTCCATGCGACTCACTGTAAGTCCTGTTGTTTCAACCACATTCGTTGAACAGTTTTGGACGTCTGCTAAGTCCAAAACAATCAACAATGCAAGGCACATAACTGCCAAAGTAGCTGGCAAGTTAGTGTCTATCTCTGAAGCATCTATTCGTACTGATCTTCTTTTTGATGATGCTGATGGGATAGACACACTCAAATCAAGCTATCTTTGATGCTATTGCAATCTTATGAGATATGAAGGGGAATTTAAACTATGTTAAACTTTAATAAAGCTTTGTTTTTACCCAATGGAGGTTTTATGTCACACAATTAATCATTGTATAAGCTCCAAAAGTACCTCTTGGGATCAAATTCCTACAAATATTGCCACTGCTGTAATTTGTTTAACAACTAATCAAAAGTATAATTTTTCTAAATTGATTTTTGACGGTATGTTTAGACATCTAGAGGCTAAGAAGAAGTTTGTTATGTATCCTCGTTTTATTTCTATATTTTTAGCTAGACAATTAGTTAATGTAACTGTACCTTTAGATCACTTTCCTGTAAATAGTTTAACTAGTAAAGTTTTTTCTTTTATGGTTAAAAAGGGCAAACATTTTTCAGGCAAAATTACACCTTTGTTTGATAATATGTTGGTCCAACCAACTCAGAAAGAGGGTACTTCTTCAGAAAGACTATCTGAAGCACAACCAACACCCTCTCCTGAACCCACTAGTGAAGCCCCAAATGAGTCACTGCATGATCATCTTTTGCTCAATCAGTGCGGTACCATATTGAGCAAACAACCTGACTTTCACCAAGTCCTGCACCCAGGACCTTCACCGAAAAACCCTTCACCAAACCCTTCCCCCACTCCAAATAATTCCTTGATTCATTCCAGAACATACTGGTGAGAATCTTTGAGTATCATTCATTCAATGAAACCTTTTCAGGGAATGAGGATGCAATGGACTCTCCCAAAATGTCTATGATTTTGTATCTTTTGTGTAACAGGTTTCAGATCAAGCCACGGAAACTTAAAACTCTTGAAGGCTAAGATCACAAAAGATCAAAAGAACGCTATCCTGTCATCAAACACTTCATTGCATATCTGAAAAGATTATCAAAGGAACAAAGAAGATAACAAAGGAAACAGACTCTCAAAGAAAAAGAGGTGAGATAAGATGTCTTGTATCCAAACAAGGGAGGAAGAAATGCAAAAGGAGATGGTAAGCAAAAGAAAATGCCAAAGTGAAGGGAGGACAAAAGAAAATGATGGATGTAAGACAAAGAAATGATGTAAGTTGGGACTTAGTACTTAGATGAAGTTAGTACTGCTAAGATGGAAAGTTAGTACCGACTTTTGAAAAAGTTGAGTATCGACAGGACCAAAACTTAGTACTGACGATTTCAAAGTTAGTACTGATGAACAAATGGAAAGTACTGATGATCAAGTTGATGCTTCTGAAGACATCTTTAAAGGTATTGAAGAGAAAGTTGAAAGTATCGTTGAGCAAAAAGAAAGTACTGAAGAGCAAACTAAGGAAGAAATTGCTTCTCAAGCTTCTCAAAACATTCCACTTCAAACACCCACATCTATGATATTTGGTGATGATGAAACAATTGCTACACTTCTCATCAACATGAGTAAAGCCAAAGCTATTTCCAAAGAAAAAGAGAAAGGTGTAGAACTGAAGGATGTTGAAGATACTGATAGACCTAGAAAATACTTCTTCAAAGATCAAACTCACTTTTAAAGCCTCTTCCAAAAATTTAATCCATAAAGGACAAGGAGAGAAGATTGATAGAGGAGGATATGAAACTGAAAGTAAAGATGTGATATTCCTAAGCTTGTGAAGAAGTTCAAGCAGCTTGAGAGTGATGAAGAGTTGGCTAGGAAAGTGCAAGAAGAATGGGAAGCTGAAGAGGAGAAAAACAAACTTGCTGAAGAACAAGCAACAAATGAAGCTCTCATTGATAACATTGATGATGTTAAGGCAAGAATTGAAGCAGACAGAATTCTAGCTGAGAAGCTTCAAGAGCAAGAAAGAGAGCAGTTTTAAACTTTATTTAGGAAAAAAGGGGGGGAAAAAAAGAGCTAAGTTCCTTCATGATACAATTGCTGCTCAAAGAAAGTTCCTTGCTCAACAAAGATCAGAAGCCATAAGGAATAAACCTCCAACCAAGAATCAACTCAGAAATCAAATGATAACCTAATCTTAAATAAACATTGTGGGAAACTCAAACATGCTAATTTTGAAAAGCAGGAAGTGTGAAGGACCATACATAGCTTGTATGAAAGATTAAGAGTGTAATTGAACATTTCATTTCACGGGTCGGCTAAAGATGAAAGGCCTTATCAAGAGGTTGAATGAGAAAAGATGTGGTTTATCTAAATCTGAAGTGATCAAGGAAGACACCAAAGAAGAAGTCAAGGTATGAGGATAAAGATGAAGAAAGACTAGGAAAAGGAAAATAGGGTACTAGGGAAGATAGATTGAAATCAAGAAAAAGAAGATACATTCAACACATTTCTGGGATGATAGTGACAAAGAAAATGATGATCTGAGGTTATATTAAACCTATAGTCAGGATGAGATAAAGAAGTGGATATAGGGGGAGTAAGTCGATTTTGAACAGGTGATTTTGCAACTTAAGAGTACACCCTCTTAAAATAGTGTTTATGGTGGGACAATGAAAATGATAGTTATGACATGTATAAAAGTTATATGCGTAAAGATAGTCACGTTTCTACAAATGGCATGTCTTTTGAAATCAATACTGTTATTATTCGCAAACATAATGTTTATTTCAAAGAGTACGGGGATACAAGAGTTTACTAGCCGTGACAAACCCATAGCTTAGTGGTTATACAAAAGATGGAAATAAAACTAGTTGTTGGTACGGTAGATTTGCTGGACCACTTTTTCGAGTGCCTGCTTGCTCTTTTATCGTGCTTCCTCCTGAGCATTACTAGCATGATCCTCCACATCCTCACATATTTGCCTAAGTTGAGTAATCAATTCGTCCATCGATAGTATCTCCAACGAACTTTCCTCAACTCGGGGCTTTACATCCCACAGTGTCATGAATGCTTCTAACTCTTCCAAACAGGCAGTTGTGTAACGGTCCATGTCCTCGAGAATCATATGCAACTGTCCTCTAAGGCGCGTTGTGCATACGGTCAAGGTTGTCTCAGGTACAGGTACCGAATTCTGACCAGTTTCTGTTAGAGCTTCCTCTCTCTGGGTGGGGTCCGTTTCAGCAATCATCCGTTGGTAAGCAACCATCGTGAATGGGGATGAAGGTTAGGGTGGTAGAGTAAGAGGATCAAGTTGGTAATCATCAAGGTTAATTGCAAAAATTTAGGCACGTTCAGCAAGATTTGGCTCAATAGGTGGAATAGATATACGAGCGGTACGTCTGATAGTTAGGGGAAATGGTGATACAAATGGCAAAATAAGTAATCCTAGAGTAGGACGTCTTTTGTGGTACACCTGAGGAAGTGTGTTAGGGAGTCTGGGAGGTACTAGTGTAGTGTTATCGGTGTGTCTCAATTCATCCGAGTTTGACATGTCGTTGAGACAAGAAAATATGAAATATGGGTATAAATATATTCTAAAATACGCGTAGTTAAGCCTGTTTAATGCACATGTAACCCATATTAAGTATATGTATCTCATATATGTCTATTTCACATGTATCCCATTTTAATATATATGTACTCCTTTGATTGTTGATTCCTATGTACCCCATATTGAGAAATCCGCAATGACAGACAATAGAGCATAATAATCATGATAAGCAAATAAGAAGTTATAGTCTAGCGCTACCTAATGCAACCTAGTTCTCTATAGCTCAGGGCTCTGATACCAATCTGTCACACCCCCAAAATATCAGAGTATAATGGCAACCGAGGGCGTGTGACTTCATGATTATCATACTTCTAAGCAATACAGAATGACCTCTATATGAGACGTTTTAAGAAAATTGATCATTTGTATTAGGAAATAATAATTTTTTTAAACATTCAGCGGAAGCATAAAAACAGACAATACGACATTGTTTTAAATAGTACAAATGATCTTCAGATAACAAGATATGACTACAATGCATGAGACTTCATATAGCATCTTCGTTCTTAACACCTGAGAAAACATTGCTAAAGTGTCAACATAAAGTTGGTGAGTTCATAGGTTTGTTTAAGCACAAAAATGTAGTGTTTATGAATCACAAGATTACATCCACATATGACAATATAAGATATACAAAGTCATATAAATTGCATTACTATTGTCTAAGCTCATGACACCAAAGTGTTAACATATACCAACAATGAATGAATGCCTTTGCAGGTGTCTAACCCGGGACACCCGTAATCTGACTCAAATGAAACTGTGTTTGCTTGACTAATGTCAGTTCAAGACAAACAGGGACGTCAATCCTGATAGATCTATCCATAACATTCGCGCATACAAGTAATTAACGGTTCATGATAAATTAGGCAAATAGCAACTTAGGTTAAATCGGGACTTAGACCAATCAGTAATGAGTAATTACACTTGTATTCACACGTTTGAAATAAGCAATGTTCTTACCCCAAAAGATGATTTTAAACAGTAGAGTAGGGGCTATGAAAACTCACCTTGTTAGTTAATCGCCTGGATTGATAATGGATCAATGCATGTCAAATAGTGACCCAGTCAAACACCTAAGTAATTATGACAAATCTGAGTTTACAATCTAAAAACTTAATGTATGAAATGATTTATGCAAATGGTCAAAAGGGTATTGTCGTTTATGGGTTAACATTTTACATTTTTAAAGTGTTGATTAAATCGTTAACTCTAGGGATGATACACAACTACGCACCTATCAGTATCTGTACTTAATTTGATGAAACTATGTGTCATCGCCTATAAGCCCCATGATCATATCGTAAAAGAAACAAAATTTTTTTTTACTATTTATTTACCCATTTATTGAGTTTACATATATATATACTTATCTTGCTCATTTACCTACTTTAAACGTCACTTAAGTCTCATATAAATATCCATTTTATATGTTGTACGCATCCGTTATATTATTATATAAAGTATAGTATGATATATATATATATATATATATATATACTATATATTATAATATATATATAATTATAATTTTGGTTACTTTGTCCGTGTTTAAATACATGTATAAGGAATGATTTTATTAACTATAATTGATCGTAAATAAGCTGCCAAAGCTCGTTGGGTCTCGGCTGGGACGACCCAAAGGACTCACAACATGCACGTTCGAATGTCTCTTATGTCAAGGAAGAATTTATGTAAGTTTTAAAAAAATGATACATGCATTATTGCTACACAACCCATGTGGCCTACCCTTTCTTTTCCTTCCCTTTTTCTGTTTTCTGTCGTGCCCATCAGTGGGTTGTACCCACTTGTCTTGTGTTTTCTTCTTCACAATGTAGCCCCTCATATGTATATATATTTAGCACGTGTTTCACTTCTTCTCCTTTTTCCTTTTTTGCTGCCCAACAAACGCAACAACAGTGAGTTTTAATACTTACTGTTTCAGTTTCTTCTTCCCCTCTACGCATCCCTAAGTATTACTAGTCGGGTCTTCATATTAATCCCGCGTGGGTCTAGATTTTAGGTTAGTCAAGAGGTTGGTGAAATTTTGAGGCACAAGGACGAATTTTTATGCGTGTGAGCAGGCGCAATAGTGGCTGTTGTGGCCATGTTTCCTTGCAACGCAACACCCATGACAAGGCGGTACCTTTTCATGGCTTTGTGGTTCATCTCATGGTGCTATTTGTGTCAAGTGTTTATGAGGTATGGGCATGAATCAACGAGCGTGAGTTGCTCGTCTTTAATCAAGTCTGTGACGCACCAATCAGCGAGAAAAGGTCGTTGTGGTTCGTCTTGGGTTGTTTGGTCACGCCCATGGTATGTGTCGAGGTCACAATATAAGGGTTTCTTCAACATTTCATGCGTAACCCTAGGATTTCTTAACCCCTAACGAGCCAACGTACTTGATCACCACATGCCTAGGACTTTTACAAAGCTTTTTGGTTCGTTACTTGTTTATACATGTGATACGTTGTTTACTAGTGTTACTATGTTTTGCTTATTTCATGCACGGCACGACCACAGTCTTTACATGCGTGCGTACATACGAACCATGCATGGTTTGTACCATGTAGGTCGTGTACACATTGTGTAGGGTCGAGGCTTGTGCGAATCAGACTACAAATACACTTCTACTACATCCTTTCTTTCTTTCCCATCTCTCTTTATTAAGTATATTTTATCTACCCTATTGCCATTGCATCGATCTAAATGTCGACTGATATGAAAAAAGATGCACAACATATTCCGTTTAAAAAAATGAAATACACTTACCACTATCATCATTGCTTCAATGTCTTGTAACGCTATCACATAACGGTTTTGTCAAAACTCCTACATTGACCTTTTCATTTAAGTCAATCGGTGAAAATGAAGACAAATGAATGACCATAACTTACATGATTCAAGCTAACAAAAAGAATCAGCTATTTTCCACAGAAAAAGATTAAAAGCAATAGCCTTTTTTATTCACAAAGTAGCCTACAGAATCATTGAAATAACATATGAAATTTGCAAAACACATTACCATCCTAGACTAAAAATCAAAAACTATAATCACACAAATCAAAACCGCAACTTCAACTTACACACATCATACAAAATAAGAAAATATAACCACATGCTAAACTGTAAATGATATCACAAACCAAGTAAAACTACATATTATAGAAAATGTATTAAATCAACATCCATGAACACTATTAGAATATAAACACGTGCTTGTAAAAAAGGTAAAGCTTTACTCCTCGATTATGTAAATCTTCTCTCAAGTATCCTATCGTGGTCATTTTCTCCTATATATATAAAAGAACAAAGATTTAGTAGCAAATAACAAATTACAAAACAACGTGTGCATTAATCTATAAACTAAAACCACAAAAAAAAAAGCGACCGGCTAGTAAGATCAACAAATAACCCATTCAAACAAAAAAACTGTTACAAAATGAAAATTTTGCTTAACGAGTTTGTAAGTATCATTTTAAATATCATGGCGGTGTTAGTTTCTCCTACATATATGAATTAACAAAGATTTAAAAATAATGCAAATTTATATGCTGCATGTAAAATAGTCAAATACGACAACACGTAAGAGACATTAAAGTATATTATAGAGCGCTTAAAAGCACACATTATAATAAAGTTACACAATCAACACCCATAAGCACATATTAGAGTATAAAAAAATGCTACCTAGATACGAAAATCGTTGCTCACCGACAACATATAAGCATCGTTTCGAGTATATTGTCGGTGTCACTTTCTCCTGCATAAATAAACAAACAAAAATTTAAGAAGGAAAATTTGCCAACAAACAACATTACATTACAGAGCTAACCCAAATGCTTATTAGAAACAAAAAGGTTCGTTGACCGAGTATGCAAATATTATCTCAGGTATCCTCTCGGTATCATTTTGTCCTGAAAAAATTGATATTTAACAACGAATTCTGACAACAAACAACAACACATCAGCGAGCCACAATCAAAAGACAAAAATGCAATAATGAATAACCAAACGACACACACAAAATGCACACATGAACCCATTACAAGAAAAAAATAATTTTGTCGAACAAACATCCATTTTTAACTCACACTTGATCCCAAACCTGGTCGAGCAACAAGATCTACAAAAACCATTTGATGAAATTTGCAAATTAGAAAACCCTCTTACCGAGCCTCAAGAAATCAGAGCCTAGACATTAACTTATGCACATCATAGAAAATCATATACGGATTTAAAGATATCACCAAATGCCTACAGTCACAAATTATCTCATCACAAATAGAAAACTATTCACGACTTCCACTTACATGCAA
>BQNB010007799.1:0-56231 GCA_026074375.1 Tanacetum coccineum | reverse complement strand
ATTTTAGAGAGAGAAAGGGAGAGATTTTTTTGTGTTTTTGATTTTCAAAATGGTGCATGAACCAAAAATGTTTGAGGTCGTGGAATAAAATGGGTACTATGCAAGACATGCTTGCTTAAAAATAGCCATTTGATCTCCTATTTGACTTCTTTGACCGATTGGATCCTAGGGAGGGTCTCGGGTCTTTCTTTTTGTGTCGAGATCACTTAAAACTAAATCTTTATCTATTTAAAACGTCAACCAAACTTACTTATTATTTCCATTGCGCTTAAAATCATTTTACATAAACCTGAGTTATTCACACGACACTTATCACATTGAATTACTACGAAACCCATTTTGAGCCGTTATCGGCCGACTCCGGACCGTAAACATGAATTTTTGACAAAACTCAACCGAACCTTGATCATCCACTTAAAAACACTTCAAATCACAAAATATAGCTTGAAAACTTATATTCACCTAAAATTTCATCTTTTTACGACTGTTAGAGTCTTTTACCGAAATTCACGAAAACCACTATTTTTTTGATAACTTTCAAATCTTCCACTCACGATTTATGATTAAATCCACGTTATTTTATTATTATGAATTTATTAAATAAATAAACCCATTAACACATTATCAACTTTATTAATCTCCACACATAAATAAACTGTCGTGCCAGTACGCGCTGCGTGACGATTTTTCGCTAAACGCGGGATAACTTCCCGGAAAACACAGTAAACCTCAAAACCACTCTAAAACAAAAAAATGAATCATTTATGATTCATTTACGAACTTAAAACTTCATCAAACTCCCGGTTAAACCGAAACCGCTTTTACGCAAAATAATCAACAGAAGTCAACTTTTCAGCTTTCATCAGGAAAACTGTCAAGATCGAGAGACTTCAAAATACAAAACTATAATATTTTATAATACTTAACCCTAGAAATATTACCGATTATCACAATGATAGCATGAGATTGCTATGTTAGAAATCAAACACTATGATAGCATGTGATTGCTATGTTGGAAGTCAAAGTCATATGCATGCATTCTGTTTTCATATTGCACAATTGTCCACTACTTAAAACATTGGCACAAAAACTGGGTTTACTTCTAAACCTATGAGTTCACCAACTTTATGTTGACCTTTTCGAGTATCATTTTTAGGTGATGCATTTGCTCGCTAATCTCAAGATAGTATGCCTTAGAGACCTAGGCTATCCCGTGAGGGATCATCGTTAAAGGATTGGATTGAGACTTTATTTTTCATGTTCATGTTCTGAGAATATTCTAGACTCAATCCGTCCTAATGTTGGGACCTGGTTGTAATAAATTTCAAACTATGTGATGAGTTCATTGACTTTTATGACACAAGTTCATACTTGTCGTCGGAGATTGTCGTGACACTTTGGAAATGCGTTTTAGATTTCTCTATTTTGTATCATGTGTTATGACGATTCATTCTCCGTCGCATCCTGTGTTTCCGCTGCTATCGGGGTATGACAGATTGGTATCAGAGCACTGTTATAGAGAACTAGGTGGTTTGGCCTAGACTATAACCTAGGAACATTTATATAGTTTGCATAATAGGATCTATGTGTGCCTATTACTTTCTTCGCGCGTACGTATCGTCTATCGTATATCATATATCGTAATAGTTAAGTCAATTACTGGGATGTGTGGACTAGATATTGAGTATAACTAGGAAAGGATGCATCTATAAATACGGTGGCCAATGTAATTATAAATGAATCACGACCCACGCGGACTTAGTCATCCTGTTCACTCAAATCGGTGTTGACACCTTAGGACCGTATATATATAAGCGTACTATAATATTACAGACCCGCCGCCAAGCTAAATTCCTTACCGACCTAATGATTACTTGTATCCTCCCTCGTGTAGATAATGGTTTTAATAATGATAACCCGCAATGCTGGTCAATGCACTGCTACAACACAAGGTGGATGGACAAGTGAACAGGATGGTCGAGAAGGTGAAAGGTCAGGAGATCAGGCGGGAAGTGGTAGGAATGGCCGAGGTGGACAAGGATGTGGTCAAAATGGCCAAGAAAGTGATCAAGGTAGTCAAGGAAGTAGTCAAGATAACGGAGAAAATGGAGGTGGTGGTGGAGTCCCTGACTTTGCTACTATCATCGCTCAGCAGTTGCAAAACCCACTACCCACTATTATATCACAAGTAGGAAACCACGTTAACAACAAGAACCAAGACAATAACGTCATCAATGACAATGACCAGGGTAATGTTAGGACAATGAACAACGGAAGAGGTGGTTGTTCATACAAGGAGTTCATGGCTTGTAACCTAAAGGATTATGATGGAAAGGGTGGTGCGATAGTCTACACTCGCTGGATTGAGAAAATGGAATCAGTCCAAGATATGAGTGGGTGTGGGGAGAACCAGAAGGTTAAGTACACTGCCGGTTCTCTTATCAGTAAGGCACTAACCTGGTAGAACTCACAGGTCCAGACTAAGTCGAGAAGCACGTTGCCATAACCAAGGAGCCTTTAAGACTGTAGCAAGGAAAAGGAAGTTTTGTCCAAACAATGAGATGCAAAAGCTGGAAACTAAGTTTTGGTATCACGCCATGGTCGGAGCTGGCCATGCTGCGTACACTGATCGATTCCATGAGCTTGCTAGGTTAGTCCCTCATTTGGTTACCCCTGAAAACAAGAGAATTAAGAGGTACATCTATGGCCTTGCTCCACCGATCCGTGCGATGGTGGCAGCAACGGAGCCAACAACAATTCAGAGTGATGTACTCAAAGCTGGAATGCAAATCGATGAGGCAATTAAGAATGGAGCGTTGAAAAAGATTTCTGAGAAGAAAGGGAATAATGAAGATCTGAGTAGGGATGGAAATGCTAGGGATGATAACAAGAGGTCATAGACGGGAAGGGCGTTTGTCACAACCATAAACCCTGTTAGGAAGGAGTACACTGGTAATGCACCCAAATGTACAAACTGCAACTATCACCATCAACCTGAGGTAACTTGTCGTTTGTGTACGAACTGCAATTGCTTCGGCCAAGAAAGTGATCAGGGTAGTTAAGGAAGTAGTCGAGGTAACGGAGCAAATGGTGGTGGTGGAGTCCTTGACTTTGCTACTATTATCGCTCAGCAGTTACAAAACCAACTACCCACTATTATAGCACAAGTAGGAAACCACGTTAACAACCAAGGAAATAATAAGAACCAAGACGATAAAGTCACCAATGACAACAACCCGGGTAATGTTAGGACTATGAACTACGGACGAGGTGATTGTTCATACAAGGAGTTCATGGCTTGTAACCCAAAGAAGTATGATGGAAAGGGTGGTGCGATAGTCTACACTCGCTGGATTAAGAAAATGTAATCAGTCCAAGATATGAGTGGGTGTGGGGAGAACCAGAGGGTTAAGTATATTGCCGGTTCTCTTATCAGTAAGGCACTAACATGGTAGAACTCACAGGTCCAGACTAGAGGTCGGGAAGCCGTAGTTGGCATAACCTGGGAAGACTTTAAGACTTTGACAAGAGAAGAGTTTTGTCCAAATAATGAGATGCAAAAGCTAGAAACTGAGTTTTGGTGTCGCGTCATGGTCGGAGCTGGCCAACCTGCATACACTAATCGATTCCAAGAGCTTGCTAGGTTAGTCCCTCATTTGGTTACCCCTAAGAACAAGAGAATTGAGAGGTACATCTATGGCCTTGCTCCACCGATACGTGTGATGGTGGCAGCAACGGAGCCAACAATAATTCAGAGTGTTGTACTAAAAGATTGAATGCTAACCGATGAGGCAATTAGGAATGGAGCGTTAAAAAAGATTTTTAAAAAGAGGGAATAATGGGGAGCCGAGTAGGGATGGAAATGCTAGGGATGATAACAAGAGGTCTAGGACGAGAAGGGCGTTTGCCACAACCACACACTTGTAATGCACCCAAATGCACATACTGAAACTATCACCATCAACCTGAGGTACCTTGTCGCTTGTGTACGAACTGTAATCACTTCGGATACCTTGCCATGGATTGTAGGGTAGGGCCTAGGGTAGTGAATCCCCCAAATGCTAGACGACCTATTCGACCAACTGCAAGGATCACAATATTTAGTTAAGATAGACCTTCGGTCTGGATACCATCAGCCGAGAGTACACGAGGATGACATTCCAAAGACTGCGTTTAGAACTCGATATGGAAATTTCGAGTTTATAGTAATGCCCTTTGGTCTGACGAATGCACCAGCGGTATTCATGGACTTAATGAACAGAGTATGTAGACCATACCTAGATAAGTTTGTAATAATGTTCATAGACGACATCTTGATCTACTCTAAGACTAAGGAAGAGCATGAGATGCACCTAGGGTTAATCTTAGAACTGATCAAGAAGGAGAAACTATACGCAAAATTCTCTAAGTGTGAATTCTGGTTACAAGAAGTGCAGTTTCTTGGGCATGTGATTAACGGTGATGGCTTACATGTAGACTCCATCAAGATTGAGGCTGTTAAGAATTCGGAAGCCCCTAAAACTCCATCAGAGGTTCGTTCATTCTTAGGATTAGCAGGATACTACCATTGATTCATAGAGAGTTTCTCCAAAATAGCCAAACCCCTTACCATTTTTACACAGAAACACAAGGAGTACATTTGGGAAGAAGAACAAGAGAGGGCATTTCAGACCTTGAAGGATAAGCTATGTAATGCACCTGTTCTAGCACTCCCTTATGGATCAGAAGATTTTGTGGTATACTGCGATGCATCAGGATTAGGACTAGGTTGTGTATTGATGCAAAGAAGAAATGTAATAGCATATGCCTCTAGACAGTTGAAAATCCATGAGAAGAATTCCCATGATTTAGAATTATAAGCAGTAGTATTTTCCCTTAAGATCTGGAGACATTGCTTATATGGGACAAAGAGCGTCATATACACCGACCACAAGAGTCTCTAACATATTTTCAATCAGAAAGAACTAAATATGCGTCAACGTCGTTGGATAGAACTATTCAGCGACTATGACTGCGAGATTCACTATCATCCTAGTAAGGAAAACGTTGTAGCCGATGCACTAAGTCAAAATGAGAGATTTAAGCCTAATAGAATTAGAGCAATGAACATGACCATTCAGTCGAGTATCAAGGATAAGATACTAGCGACCCAAAATGAAGCATCTGAGGCTGTCAATGCACCAGCAGAAATGTTGCGAGAGCTAGACGATCAGTTAGAACGTAGGAGTGATGAAGCATTATATTATCTAGATTGAATATGGGTCCCTTTGACGGGCAATGTGAGAACCCTGATAATGGATGAAGCTCATAAGTCTAGATACTCAATACACCCAGGAACAGATAAGATGTACTATGACCTTAGGGACATGTATTGGTGGCCAGGAATAAAGAAAGACATAGCCCTGCATGTTAGCAAGTGTTTGACTTATTTTAAGATCAAAGCTGAACATTAGAGGCCATCCGGCTTACTGTAGTAACCTGAAATCCAGAATGGAAATGGGGGAGAATAGCCATGGACTTTATCACCAAGTTGCCAAGAACTAAAAATGGGCATGATGCAATCTGGGTTATTGTGGACAGGTTGACAAAGTCTGCTCATTTCCTACCCATTCGTGAGGACTTTAAGATGGATAGGCTAGCTAGACTCTACCTCAATGAAATCATTTCAAGGCATGGAGTGCCAATTTCAATCATATTTGAATGTGATAGTTGCTTTACATCAAGGTTTTGGCAGTCAATGCAAGAAGCACTAGGAGCCCAACTAGACATGAGTACGGCTTACCATCCATAGCTTGATGGTCATAGCAAGCGTACCATTCATACATTGGAAGACATGCTCAGGGCTGAGTCATGGACTTCGGAGGAAGTTAGGACGTTCATCTTCTGTTGGTTGAATTCTCTTACAACAATAGTTACCATTCTAGTGTGAGATGTGCACTGTTTAAAGCACTTTATGGGAGAAAGTGTCGTTCACTAATTCTATGGGCAGAAGTAGGAGAAGGAAAACTAATAGGACCAGAACTTGTGCAAGAAACCACTGAGAAGATCTCACAAATCAAGGATAGGCTTAAGGCTGCACAAGATCGTCAAAAAAGCTATGCTGACCAACGTAGGAAACCCCTAGAGTTTAGTGTAGGTGATCATGTCTTACTCAAAGTGTCACCTTAAAAAGGTGTGGTACGCTTTGGGAAGAAGGGCAAGCTAGAACCTAGGTACGTTGGACCATTTGAGATCACTAAGAGGATCGTCCCGTAGCCTATAGACTAAGACTACCTCAAGAGCTAAATGGTGTTCATGACACGTTTCATGTGTCAAACCTCAAAAAGTGTTTGGCTGATCCAACACTACAAATACCTTTGGATAAGATCCAAGTTGATGCTAAGTTAAACTTTGTGGAAGAACCAGTAAAAATCCTAGAGCGTGAGTTCAAAAAGCTAAAGTGGAGTAGAATTGCCATCGTCAAGGTTCGATGGAATTTGAAACGAGGACCTGAGTTCACTTGAGAGCGTGAGGATCAGATGAAACTCAAATACCTACATCTCTTCAGCTCTAGCACTAGTTAAATTTCAGGGCAAAATTTCTTTTAAGGGGGGCAGAATGTAACCCTTGCGGATTTTCTAGTTCCACAATGTGCAATTTTAGTCCTTTGACTTTTTGACTTTTACTGTTTCCTTCGGGTTAGTTACTGTGTTGACGGTAGTCAATCTACATTCTCATTGGTCAATAAATCTTTTATCTCATACATTAAACCTCTTTAGAGGTTTACAATCTTAATTGATTCATTTCCGAGAGGTTTGTCTCGCAAACGACTTAGAATGTCAAACAATGCGTTCCGGCACGTCTAAAACTTTCAATACAAAATCTAAGACAATTTAACTATAAAACATGTCATGTGAATAGTCTAAATTCATATAAAAGTAATTTTAAACACAATAAAAATACTAAGAGACTTTGGGTCACATTTTAAAATCACGAACAATGAGTATTAAGGCAACTCGACACAAAGCGAAGCAACCCGATACCCTCTTGGATCCCCTTGACCGGTCGAACCAAATAGGAGACAAGGAGGCAAGATTCTAGGACCTTGGTCTCCTAAGGACATGTATATCTAGATATTTTGCACACATTTCGTCATTTCAAGCACACACACACATAATTCTTCCTATCCTTTTCTTCCTTTCCCTCTTGCGTCCGATTTCACACTCACACATAAATCCATAAAATTTTCAACTTTGATCAAAAACATGAAGGTTTAAGCGTGTTGGGTTGATTCTAAAAGGTTTGGGTAAAGGAAAAACAACGTTTGGGTTGTTGGTTTCGTGTTGATCTCGTCTTCAAAACCCTCTTTTGTAAGTTTTCAAATTTCAATTTAACTTGTACTTTTGTATATAAAATGATGCATAGATGTTAGTTGTACGATGCGTTTTCTAAAAATCAAACACGAAAAAGGTACGAAACCCCTTATAGGCTGCGTTTTGGTTCGAACTCTAGGGAAAAAAGGAAAACAAGGGTTGGTCATTTTGATAAAGTGGTTGGATTGGTGAGAAAACATTATTTGCTTATTTTAGAATATAACTTATTTGGCTTATTTATAAGCTATAGTGAGCTTATTTGGGCTTATTTATGGTTCGAAAACCACAAGAGACAAAAAGCGAGTGCTTTTGGATATTTACCTCTTATGTCATATTTTCGCAAGCTTATTTTGATAGCTTTTTGGGATAACCAAATATATTACGTAGCTTATTAGCTTATCAAGTTAAACATACTAGATATGAGCTTATGAGGCTCACGACCCAATAAGGCCCAATAAGCCATAGCTTATTGTGGTCCGGCTTATTTTGATAACGATTGTATGGGCTTATATTTACTAATGGGCTTTAGTATTGGGCCTAAATCATATTTTATACTTACTAATAATCTATTGGATTTCCTATTGGGCCTTAAGGTACAATAAATGGGAAATTATCGTTTTAAGTTCTTAGAACGTAATTTGAAAATGATTTATACTCGTTATCGACAAGTTAGTCTTTTGGACAGAAGGATTTTGATGAATCGTTGTGAAAGCGATGATTTTGGGTAATTGTCGAAAGGTTGATTATTTTGGGAAAAGTGTTTGGAAAATAAGGTTTGAGAACCTTGGGAAAACGTTTTATAAACGAACGGGTCATGCCGAAATTTATTAAAAATCCTATACTTAGTATATTTTTTCAAAAACTTACCTTTTCAACAAAATAATAATATAATATTATTTTAATAAATCGACTAAAGGACGAAAAATACATTTTATAATTTTATAAATTATAAAACTTCCCCGAAACGTTTTGTAGAATTAAAACGTGTCATTTCGTATAACAAATACAATTAAACAAGGTAACTAGGGTTACCGGATGGATTTACCGAAACATATTCATTTGCGTCTATAATCTAAGTCATGCTATTTTACTTGTCTATTTTCTTAAATAGTATAAGTATACATATTATCTAAAGTATATACTTGGTATATCTTCTTCGCGTCTAAATCACCAACCACAACACAACCAATACTACTAAAAGCAACAACACGAAACATTTTTAAAACTCCTATGCATCACAATTAAGTACACGTTTTAAACATAAAGCTAAGTCAAACAAACTTCTAGGTCGTGTCTGGGAGCCGTCGTACGCCGTTGTTTGACTGTCATATATTCAGCTACATATCATCTTGTTAAGGTGAGTTCTCACAGCCCCACTTTTCAAACTATTTCCCGTTAAGGGAAAATGATACTCAAATTCATTTCAATGCTTTTCATGTGTGCAAAAAACTTCTATTTCATTTTGGACAATGCTATGTGCTTATGATTACGTGTATGAATGCTATGTGGATTCTATGTCAATTGCTATGTGAATGCTATGAGATCAATTCAGGCAAAGTTCTATGTGGACTTCTACTCAACACTACATACATACAACTATTTGCCGACCTATGTTTAGCTCCAGCTGGTAGGCTTTAGGTGCGGAGGACAATAAGCGTTCATGACCATTGGGAATGGTTGGTATCTTTGAAAGTCTATGAATCTAAATCAAACACTATGATAGCATGGGATTGCTATGTTGGAAATCAAACACTATGATAGCATGAGATTGCTATGTTGGAAATCAAACACTATGATAGCATGGGATTGCTATGTTGGAAGTCAAAGTCATATGCAAGCATTCTATTTTCATATTGCACAATTGTCCACTACTTAAAACATTGGCATAACAACTGGGTTTACTTCTAAACCTACGAGCTCACCAACTTTATGTTGAGCTTTTCGAGTATCATTTTTAGGTGATGCATTTGCTCGCTAAGCTCAAGATAGTATGCCTTAGAGACCTAGGCTATTGCGTGAGGGATCATCGTTGAAGGATTGTATTGAGACTTTGTTTTTCATGTTCATGTTCTGAGATTATTCTAGACTCAATCCGTCCCCATGTTGGGACTTGGTTGTAATAAATTTCAAACTATGTGATGAGTTCATTGACTTTTATGATACAAGTTCATACTTGTCGTCGGAGATTGTCGTGACACTTTAGAAATGCATTTTAGATTTCTCTATTTTGTATCATGTGTTATGACAATTCATTCTCCATCGCATCCCATGTTTCCACCGCTGTCGGGGTGTGACGGTGTCCTTATCTTTAACTTCATATTCTTTTATGACATAAGATCATTCATTAATTGATTTTATTAACATCTTGCGTTCTTTGAAACCCATAACATGATTAAGAAAACGTGAAGACCACTGAGCATAAAGTATCGTCTATCGTCTATCATATATCGTAATAGTTAAGTCAATCACTGAGATGTGTGAACTAGATACTGAGTATAACTAGGAAAGGATGCATCTATAAATTACGATGGAGCACATATGTAAATTATAATATGAATCCACAACCCATGCGGAAACTTAGTCAATCATGTTCCTTAATCGGTGTTGACACTTTGGACCGTTCATATATATATATGTATATATATATATATATATATATGTATATATATATATGTATATATATATATATGTGTATATATATATATATAAGCGTACTATAATATACTAGGACCGCCGTCAAGCAAAATCCTCACCAACCTAATGATTACTTATACACTCCCTCGTGTAGAGAATGGTGTTAACAATGACAGCTCGCAATGCTGGTAGATGTACTGCTTCAACACGAGGTGGAGGGACAAGTGAACAGGATGGTCGAGAAGGTGAGAGGTCAGGAGATCAGACATGAAGTGGTAGGAATGGACAAGGGAGTGGCCGAGGTAGCCAAGGAGGTGGTCAAAATGGCCAAGAAAGTGACCAGGGTAGTCAAGGAAGTAGTCGAGTTAACGGAGCGAATGGTGGTGGAGTCCCTGACTTTGCTACTATCATCGCTCAGCAGTTATAAAACCTACTACCCACTATTGTAGCACAAGTAGGAAACCACGTTAACAACCAAGGAAACAATAAGAACTAAGACGATAATGTCACCAATGACAACAACCAGGGTAATGTTAGGACTATGAACAACGGACGAGGTGGTTGTTCATACAAGGAGTTCATGGCTTGTAACCCAAAGGAGTATGATTGAGAAAATGAAATCAGTCCAAGATATGAGTGTGGGGAGAACCAGAAGGTTAAGTATACTGTCAGTTCTCTTATCGGTAAGGCACTAACATGGTGGAACTCCCATGTCAAGACTAGAGGTCCGGAAGCCACAGTTGGTATTACCTGGGAAGACTTTAAGACTTTGGCAAGAGAGGACTTCTGTCCAAACAATGAGATGTGTCACGCCATGACCAGAGTTGGCCATGATGCGTACGCTGATCGATTCCATGAGCTTGCTAGGTTAGTCCCTCATTTGGTTACCCCTAAGAACAAGAGAATTAAGAGGTACATATATTGCCTTACTCTACCAATCCGTGCGATGGTGGCAGCAACAGAGCCAACAACAATTCAGAGTGTTGTACTAAAGTGGAAATGCTACACCGATTTGATGGTAATTGAAATGGATCGCGTGCTAAAAAAAGATTTTTGAAAGTAGAGGGAATAATGAGGAAAGACGTAGTTAGGGATGGGAATTCTAGGTGTGTAACAAGATGTATTAGGACTGGGTAGGGCAGTTTGCCACAACACAAAACCATGTTAGGAAGGATTAACCAAAAAACTGTTAATGCCACCCAACATGCAACAAACTGCAACTAATCCACCTCTACCATGACGGTTACTTGTCGCTTGTGTACGAACAACAATCGCCTTCGGACACCTTGACCAAGGATTGTTAGGGTAGCGGCCTTAGTGTAGTGAATCCTCCAATGTAAGAAACCGACTGCTATCTGTGGAGAAACCGTATTTTAAATGTGGTGGTATGGACCACTACAAGGCAGCATGTCCTAGGTTGAACCGAGCCCTAAGACCGGGAGAAAACAGTCCAAATCAAGCAATGGTTGTTGAGGGAGGACAAGGTCGTAGAAACAATGGCGATTAGGCACGTAGAAGAGCTTTTATGATAGGAGCAGGGGAGGCTCGCCAAAACCCAAACATAGTGATGGGTATGTTCACCTTAGAAAATCACTATGCTACAGCTCTATTCGATTATGGTGCCGATTATAGCTTTGTTTATCTACTTTTATGCCCCTGTTAGACATAGAGCCCAGTAACTTAGGTTTTTGTTTATGAGATCGAAAATAGCTAGCGGTCAACTGTAAGATCAATGAGGTTTAGTCTCGAGGTTGCAAACTAGAGTATAGAAGGTCACTTCTTTGATATCTTATATTCTTATATTATTTATCGACTTGATAACGTTCGGAACACAGTAATGTTTTTTGATGTGTTCGTAGGGAATGGACTAGTTGATCTGTACCAGGCACAAGGCGAGATTTGTTTGCCATTAAAAGGTGTTAAGGATCCTACTATCAAACGACGATATACCCTTAGTGTCTTCAGGAGATAAGGTCAGAAGAGAGGGAGAGACATTCTAGAGTGCAAAGTCAAAGAGCCGAAAACTAAAGGACTTAGAAACTTTTACAGGGTATTTCCTAAGACCTAACAAGGATTAGCCACATCCGAGAATCCAATTTCGTATCGAGTTTAATCCTGGTGAATGTCGTCGCAAAGTCTTCTTATCGTTTGGCGCCCTCTCAAATGGAGGAGTTGTCGAGTCAACTCAGAGAACTCCAGGACAAGGGTTTCATTCAACCAAGTTCATCGCCTTGGGGAGCATCGGTATTGTTCGTCAAGAAAAAAGATGGTTCATTTACGATGTGTATCGACTATAAAGAGTTGAATAGGCTGACCATCAAGAATCGTTATCCCCTCCCAAGAATAGACGACCCTTTTAATATAATTTTCCCCCCGTCGACTGCTAAGGATCGCTAATATTTCTCTTAAAGATTTAGACCTCTCCGGTCCGGATTACCCCACAATCAACACCCCCCCCCCTGGTGATACCATCAGCCGAGAGTACAGGAGGACGACATTCCAAAGACTGCATTTAGAACTTGATATGGACATTTCGAGTTCACAGTAATGCCCTTTGGTCTGATGAATGCACTAACGGTATTCATGGACTTGATGAACCGAGTATGTAGACCATACCTATACAAGTTTGTAATAGTGTTCATAGACGACATCTTGATCTACTCTAGGACTAAGGAAGAGCATAAGATGCACCTAGGGTGAATCTTAGAGCTGCTCAAGAAGGAGAAACTGTACGTAAAATTCTCTAAGTGTGAATTTTGGTTGCAAGAAGTGTAGTTTCTTAGGCATGTGATTAACGGTGATGGCTTACATGTAGACTCCAGCAAGATTAAGGCTGTTAAGAATTAGGAAGCCCCTAGAACTCCATCAGAGGTTTGTTCATTCTTAGGATTAACAGGATAGTATAGTCGATTCATAGAGAATTTATCCAAGATAGCCAAACCCCTAACCATTTTAACACAGAAACACAAGGAGTACGTTTGGGGAGAAGAATAAGAGAGGGCATTTCAGACCTTGAAGGATAAGCTCTGTAATTCACCTGTTCTAGCACTTCTTGGTGGATTAGAAGATTTTGTGGTATACTGTGATGCATCAGGATTAGGACTAGGTTGTGTACTGATGCAAAGAAGAAAGGTGATAGCATATGCCTCTAGATAGTTGAAAATCGATGAGAATAATTACACCACCTATGATTTGGAATTAGGATTAGTAGTATTTGCCTTTAAGATCTGGAGACATTACTTATATGGGAAAAAGAGCATCATATACACCGACCACAAGAGTCTCTAACATAGTCTCAATCAGAAATAGATGAACATGCGTCAACGTCGTTAGATAGAACTATTCAGCGACTATGACTGCGAGATTCACTATCATCCTTGTAAGGCAAACGTAGTAGCCAATGCACTAAGTTGAAAGAGATTTAAGCCTAATAGAAATAGATCAATGAACATGACCATTCAGTCGAGTATCAAGGATAAGATACTAGCGGCCTAGAATGAAGCATCTAAGGCTGTCAATGAACCAGCAGAAATGCTGCGAGGGCTAGACGATCAGTTAGAATGTAGGAGTGATGGAGCATTATAATATCTAGATCGAATATGGGTCCCTTTGATGGGCAATGTGAGAACCTTGATATTGGATGAAGCTCATAAGTCTAGATACTCAATAACCCAGGAACTGATAAGATGTACTATGACCTTAGGGACATATATTGGTGGCCAGGAATGAAGAAAGACATAACCCTGTTTGTTAGCAAGTGTTTGACTTGTTCTAAGATCAAAGCTGAACATCAGAGGCCATCCGGCTTACTGCAGCAACCTGAAATCCTAGAATGGAAATGAGAGAGAATAGCCATGGACTTTATCACCATAAGTGCCATAGAACCGAAATGGTCCATGATGCAGTATGGGTTATTCGTGGACAGGTTTTGACAATAGTTTCTGCTATTTCCTACCATTCTATGAGGACCTATTGTAACACACCAAAATTAGGTACGGCAGCGGAAATAGGGTCCGGGGGTTGGGGTTAAATTCATTAGATCAATAACACAAGATATGAGAGAACGACCTCTAAATGAGTCGTTTGAAAATGATACATTGGATTTAATGAAATTGTTTGTTACAAAGCTCAAAGCTTAACTTGTTCATCCTTGAAAATGTAAAGATTTTAATACATATCAGATATTCCCAAAATGTAATGAACACAAATATTTATAGCAACGTGACTCCAAAATGATGACCACTAATGTATCCTTGTTTCTTGCCTTATTGACCTGAGAAAAACATGCTTTAAAACGTCAGCATAAAGTTGGTGAATTCAAGCGTTTATGTATTGTAATAAAAGTTAAGACCGCAGATTTCAACTTGCCATTGACTATTGTAACAAATACAATATCACAAAATGTAATTACGATTGTACTAAGCTCATGACACTGATGCTACGACATGTATGAATTGCACATTAATGCCAACAATTTGTGACCCGTTTTGTTAGATGTTCATACCAGCAACATCTAATCCGACATGGTATACGTCCGTTAGTTCAATCCGTTGAACCTAGTGAGCACTACTCACCCAAACGAGGATGTCAATCCTAAATAGATCTATTTATAACACTCGCGCTTACACCAAGTAATTGACAGTTCATGATTCATGGGCATAGTGGGTTATCGCTACTTAAGCAAACTCGTAATTTGTTTAAAAATGTACTTGCGTCCAAATGTAAAACAATGCATGTTTCTCACCCGAATAGTTGCAAATCATTGTAATCGTATAAAATGGGGCTTGAACTCACCTTAGTAAATGATTTGATTATCTAAATCAAATAGTGTAAATCATCTCGGCAAATCCAAATGCAACCTAATTAAGTATAGGTCGTATGAGTGTCATGTATTTAATATAAATACATCAATATATTTTTTTAGAGTTACATCACCATCTAAATGTCTTTGTTTAATTTATAAACTTGAAACAATGTTTAAATTGCATTTGTTAAATAAATGTCTAAGTATTTGTATTTGAAAAATACATATATTATCTTTGTCAAATATTTGATTATTTGTTAATAATACCTGTTTTGATATTTTTGTTATTTATTTAATGATATTATATAAATAGTTTAATTGTTTCATAAAATAATATTTATATAAAAGATACTTGTCTTTATTATTTTCTATTTATATCCATTACATCCAAAAATTATGAAAATGGAGGTTTCTATGTAAACGTCGTTTCGGACAACTTTGTAGTTTTATACTTTGGCCGAATCGGACTTGAAGGTCCTCAAAATTACTGTTTTTAGTTTCTGCAGTTCTTATATATATTTTAGCTTTTATATGTAACCTTTGCCCTTTTTGTGTTCTGAATATTTCATTAATAGTCCTTTGACTATTTTACTTTTGTCAGTTTATTCAGATTTTGTATCGTGTTGACGGTGGTGATTTTTATGAGATATGTGTTGATTTAATCTATTGTGATTAATTATCCTTGTTGAATGGTATATTGTGTTATTGTATTTTTATTCTGGGTGGTTCGACCCGTGAATTTTGAGAAATGCCGAAAAACGAGTCTGACACGTCCGTTAATGTCCAAATGAGTTTTGAAGGGTGTAAAGTAAAAATATGTCGTGTAAATACTCTAGGTTAATGGAAAAATATTTTTAAAGTGAATAAAAATGCTATTTAATTTGGTGGTAATTTTCGGTTTGAGTTTATGAGTATTTAAGTGATCCCGACACAAAAAGAAGGCTTGGGACTCCTTATGATCCCTTATGGGCCGTCCATAGTCAAGAAAAGAGAGACAAGGAGGCTTAATTTTAGCTCCTTTGTCTAAAGTTGTACACATAAGATGCCATTTTCCCCAAAAGTCCTTATCATTTCATTTTCAAAAAAAATACACACCTAAGAGTGTGTGTGTGTGTGTGTGTTCACAAACACATAAATTTTTGAAGTTTGATCAAGAAAACATGAAGACATAAATATTTGGGGCTGATTCCAGTATTTGGTTATTCATTTAAACAACGTTTGGGTTGTCCGGTTCGTGTCAAAATCTACAAATTTGAAGATTTTCTTTGTTAGAATCTTTCTAATTTAAATTCGTTTGTCCTTTTAGTTTATTTGATGCATAGGATTATTAGGTTATACAAGTTGATCGTTGTGAAAATTAATTTTTGGAAGTGAAACGAAAGAAAAAGGGGTGTTTGGTTCGTGAATAAGAAAAAAAAAGAGTTTTTGTAGTTTTGATGTTGTGGTCGTGATGGTTTTGATAATATATGATGCTAGAATGCATTTTATTTTTTATAGTAGACTTTTTATAGCTTAGTAGGGCTTATTTTTAAGCTATTTCTTGGACTTATTTTGGGTTTATATGCCCTATGAACCATTCCCAAATCACTAGGGAAGTGATTTTGATTATTTTTTGTGTTATGGCGTAAGTTGTGGTCTATTTTTGAGGCATTATGGTAGTATCCAATTGCGATACCTAGGCTTATTAGCCTTATTTTCAAGCTTAATATACGTATTTTGGAGTTTATAAAATCATGGACCCAATAAGGTCTATTTGAAGCGCGGCTTAATGGGAGGGCGTTTTGTGGTCCAGATTTATTTTTACATTATGTTTCTTATCTTATATAAGAAACGGACTTTGGTTTGGAATTAATAGTATTTTGGGACTTATATATGTCCTAATAGGAACCTGTTGGGGGGGGGGCCCTTTTCTTTTTTAGGCCGCCCAATAAGCGTTATGTAGTAGTTATGAGAATTTTGTTGGACTTGTGAAAGGGAAATGTATTTACGAAATGATATTGTACGATATTTTGGGAAAAACATTTGGTCAAGCTGTTATACGGATTGAGATTTTGGAATTTTGTCAAAAAGTGCTCTGAATTGTGAAAAATGTTGAATAATAAAGTTTAAACCTTTGGAAAACTTGTCTATAAACGTTACGAGTCCATGTTGTATTTTGTAAAAAGTTCTTATACTTAGAGATTTCTTAAAACATGATTTTTTGATTTATTAATAATAAAAATTAATATTTAATTATTTTATTTTATTATATTTAAATAAATTCATTTAAAAGACAGAAAAATATAATTTTTCTTCGAAACTTCTCTAAAGTGTTTAGTATAGAAACGTTTCATTTTCAACCGTTATAATGGTTATTTTGAAGTGACTAAGGGTTTTTTTTTTGCTGGTACCGGAATGTGACTTGTCTGAGATATATGTTATAAATTAATAATTATAAATATTTATTATATTACTTATCTATTTACGCTAAATAGTATAAGTATGTATTATCTAGGAATGAGATTAATATGATTGTGGAGTTATGTCGTCAACCATCACACCACTAATTTTTTTGGGTAATTGTACAACGCGTCTAAACTCTATGCATGAAACGTGAAGATTATTTTGAAATTGGATGATTAAATTGGGACATTAACTGGACTAGGTCGTGTGCGGTCGTCGTTGCATTTGCTTGTGTGATTGAGATTAGGTTGCTAAAGACTTGCTTGAGGTGAGTTCTCGTAGCCCTACTTTTTACTGGTTTTTCCGTTAGGGAAAAATAATACTCAAATGTGTTTTGAAATGTTTTGAATTAATCTGTGCGAAATGCGGTTTTGTTTTTGGGACAAGATATGTGCTTATGACTGCTATTTGAATATTATGTGTTGTATGTTTGTTTGGATCGGATGGGTACGCCTACCCAGTATTTGTGATATTATTGGTAGCGGAATGTTTGGTACGCCTTTCCCCCCCCTAACCCTTTCTTCCCAGCAATTTCTATTTGTGTGATTATTGGAGCGGATGGGTACGCCTACCCAAGTTTGTGTGTGGTCCTGCCCTAATTTTAGTGCTCCAGCTAGTAGGCCCTTTAGGTGCGTAAGTGACATATGGTTATTGATTAGCGGTGATGCTAAGGTTGTTTGCATATATTCACTGTCATATAGCACTATTGTCCACTGTTGAAATATTGGCACAACTTTTGGGTTTAAGGTCAAACCTACGAGCTCACCAACATTATTGTTGACGTTTTCGAGTATCATTTTCAGGTGAAGTGAAAGAGGAATAGTTTGGTGATTGATAGCAGACTTAGAAGTATCCCGAGTGGAATTTCGTTTGAAGTCTTGCTTGCTTGTTATTTTGATTCTAGTTTTGGATGTTATGGAATAAGTTTGGATTTTGGTCCCCTGTGAGGGCATTGGAATAATTGTAAGAGATTGTGGATTTTAGTTGCGATTTGGGACATCACTTGAGTTTGTTCAAGGTTGATGGTCTTCATAGCACTTGGAGTTTATGCAATGTAGTTTTCTCTATTTTGTATCTTGTGTTATGATTGATCATTATGTTGCATTCCAGAGTTTCCGCCATTGTCGGGGTGTGACACTAGGCTTTACTTTTATTGAAATTTTAAAAGACATTACAATAAGGTAAACTGAAATGCATTATCCCCACTGCGGAGTGCGCATGGGTGAGTTTGCTTACATTGCGTGAACATAACATCTCTTGAGGTTGCTGACATTCCAAGTCCGCGGGAGATGCTTTCGGTCAAGGTCTCTTAGCTTATATGCTCCCTTTCCAAGTGCTTCCGTTACCTTGTACAGTCCTTCCCATTTGGGGCCTAGCTTTCCCGTGTCTTCTGCTCGGCTTGCATCATTGTTGCGGTATACAAGGTCTCATGGTTTGAAACTTGTATTTCAAACTTTTGCATTATAGTATTTTTCTATTTTTGCTTTACTCTTAGCTTCACATATTGCTGCTTCCTCTCTCCTTTCTTCTAAAAGATCAAGGTTGATTTCCAAAGCTTCATTGTTCTGTACGCTGTTCTGAGTGTAGGCATGCCAATTTCAGCCGGGATGACTGCCTCCGTTCCATACGTTAATGAGAACGGGGTGTCTCCGTTGCTAGATTTTATCATTGTGCGGTGTGCTCATAGAACATGAGGGAGTTCTTTCATCCAGTTCTTGCTTCTTGCATCCAACCTGGGAATGTAGAGGGAGCCAATGGGGGTGCACCTAACTTCTCGACAATCATTGCCCAGCAATTGCAAAACCTCTTACCCGTCATGTTGGCTCAAGTTAGTAACCGAGGAAATGTTGGAAATCAGAATGGTAATGTGGTTAATGAGAACATTCAGGAGAACATTGGGAATATGATAGTGAATGGCAACCGGGTAGGTTGTTCATATAAGGAGTTCTTAGCTTGTAACCCTAAGGAATATGATGGTAATGTTGGGATTAAAAGACTTCAAGATGATTCTTAGAGTTACTACTGCTCAGGTATATATTAGTGTTGCTAAGCATAACTTAGTACTGCTGGTAATACTAATGAAAATTATGCTAATTAGTTAGTACTTGTAGTATAAAAGTTACTACTGTTAGTATAATTTAGTACTGTTAGTATAAAGTTACTGATGCCAGTAGAAGTTAAGACTGCTCAGAGATGAAGACTGAAAATATACTAAGTAGTTACTACTGCTAGTACAAAAGTTAGTGCTGCTAGTGTATGTTAGTACTGGTAGAGTAAACTTCTAAGTAGTTAATGTTGCTTGTGCTCAGTTACAACTGCTGAGTAATTACAACTGCTAGAAAGATTAATGATGTCAGAGATGAGATCAAAGATATATCAGAGAAGGGATAAAGGTTGATTGAATAATAAGAATACTTATTGAGGTAAGTATCTATTTATTTGTAATGAAGATATGTATAAAATTATTTGTTTAAAAGTTATGTTTAATGAAGAAATGATCATAATCACTGAGTGTTTGTAAGCCGTTGGGGTTTTTCCTTGGTGTATAAAAGGTAACCTACGGCATAGATCTAGAATTAGTTTTTTCACATTAGTTTTACACATCAAGTTCTTCATATAGTTTTCATATTAGTATTTCGTAGTTTGCATAGTCAATCATAGTTAGTATTCATAGCTATTTTGTAATTTTCAAAATAGTATTCAATATATTGAAAGTTTGTAAAGAGTTTTGATTTTACTGTTTCATTGTTCTTCTTAGTATTGCAAACTAGATTCCGCATAGTTTGTGATATTCTCAATCTTAGTTTCTACTATAGTTGTCTTGGATCTATCCAATAGAACTAAGCTTTAACAAGCTAAGTACGATCTGTCAAGAAGGGATCAACAAGTTGTATCAGGGATTGTTGAGAAACTCTGAATAAGAAGAACACTATATCTACACAAGATCTCATAATCAAAGAGAAAATGGAATCACAGTCAGAAACTACCCAAACTGTGTTTGCACTAAAACTTCCATTACTCAAAATTTGAGACTATGATCTCTGGAACATGAGAATGGAGCAATATCTTACTCACACTAATTATGCTCTTTGGGAGGTTATTGTGAATGGTGATGCACCTGCTATTGCATCAGCTAGTACTGAAGGTCCCATTCCTCCCAAAAATGCTGAACAAAAGCTAGCAAGAAAGAATGAATTGAAAGCAAAAAGCACTCTGTTGTTGGCCATTCCTGATGAGCACCTATTGAAGTTTCATGGAATCAAGGATGCAAAGACTCTATAGGAAGCTATCAAGACCAGGTTTGGAGGCAACAAAGAATCAAAGAAAATGCAGAAAACCATTCTGAAGCAGCAATATGAAAATTTTACTGCATTAAGATCTATAGGACTGGATAAAACCTATGATAGGTTTCAAAAACTCATCAGCCAATTGGAAATTCATGGTGAAGCTATCTCCCAGAAAGATGCAAATTTTAATTTACTAAGAAGTCTACCATCAGCTTGGAACAATATTGCCTTGATCATGCGTAACAAAGCTGATCTAGATGAGCTGAGCATGGACGATTTGTACAACAACTTGAAGGTGTATGAAGCTGAGATTAAAAGCCAATCAAGCTCAAGGAGTATTAAGTGGGAGGAGAGACGGGTGAAAGAGAAAAGCGAGATTAGTTGATGAGTTGCTTAAAGGCTAGTGATAAGAAACAAGAAGAACTTGCTTGTGTGATAAGAGTTGTGTTGCTAAGGACTTGCTTGAGGTGGTTTTCTCGTAGCCCCACTTTTTTACTGGGTTTTCCCGTTGGGGGGAAATTGATACTCAAAAATGTTTCTTTGAAAATGTTTTGAAATTGATATTATGTGCTGAAAATGTGGGTTTTGTTTTGGGACAAGATATGTGCTTAATGACTGCTATAGTGAATATTATGTGTTCTTATGAACGTGTTTGGAGCGGATGGGTACGCCGTGTCCAGTAATTGTGGATATAATTGGATTCGGAATGGGTTACGCCTAACCCAGTATTTTGGTGTGATTATTGGTGCGGGAATGGGTTAACGGCCCTACCCGGTTAGTATGGTGGGGTCCGGCCCCTAATTTTAGTTGCTCCAGCTGGTAGGGCCTTTTAGAGTTGCGGGTAAGTGACATATGGTTATTGATAAGGGATGATGCTTAAGGTTATTATGTTTTGCATATTATTTCACTGTCATATAGCACTAATTATCACTGTTGAAATATTGGCCACAATTTTGGGTTTTAAAGTCTCAAACTACAAGCTCACCAAACATTATTGTTGGACGTTTTCGAGGTATCATCTTAGGTGAATGTGTTGTGTGCTGATAGGCGGGGGACCTTAGATGTATCCGTGTTGTTAGAATTTCGTTTGAAGTCTTGTTTGGTTGTTATTTTGATTCTAGTTTTGGATGTTTTGGATTAAATTTGGATTATGGTCCCCTGTGAGGGCATTGGAATAATTGTAAGAGATTGTGGATTTTAGTTGCGATTTGGGACATCACTTGAGTGTGTTCAAGGTTGATGGTCTTCATATCACTTGGAGTTTATGCAATGTAGTTTTCTCTATTTTGTATCTTGTGTTATGATTGATCATTATGTTGTATTCTCGAGTTTCCGTCATTGTCGGGGTGTGACACTTAACACTTAACGGTTTAAAAAATATATTTTTTTACAAAAAAGTAGATTTGAGTTTGTTATTTAATTAAAAAACAAGTTGATAAGATTGATCCCTTTATATGATAAAAGACATTTTATATCTTAAAAAATCTCTGCTCCTAATATTAGAGGAAGGAGTATGGTGGCTTAGGGGGCTCGCCACATCCGACGTGGCTTTGCCATACCCCTCGCCACCATACCACCACTCAAAAACCATAAATCTCGCCATACACACGACGTGGATAATGACAAAAGAATATTAAACGGTTTGATTTTAAAATCGAACCGTTGTGGTCTAATTTTTTTTTAATTTGAGTTAAGTACATTTTTTGTCCTTGTGGTTTGTAGCGATTTCACTTTTGGTCCAAAATTCAAAAAAGTTTTAATTTGAGTTAAGTACATTTTTTGTCCTTGTGGTTTGTAGCGATTTCACTTTTGGTCCAAAATTCAAAAAAGTTTCACTTTTGGTCCGAATTTCAAGTTTCGTTTCACTTTTGGTCCATTCGGGTCCAATTTTCCAGAGTATTGAATTCGGACCAAAAGTGAAACGAAACTTGAAATTCGGACCAAAAGTGAAACGAAACTTGAAACGAAACTTGAAATTCGGACCAAAAGTGAAACGAAACTTGAAATTCGAACCAAAAGCAAAACTTTTTTGATTTTTGGACCAAAAGTGATATCTGCTACAAACCACAAGGACCAAAAATGTACTTAACTCTTTAAATTTTTTAAATTATACCCTCTTTTAAATACCACTATTTTTTACCAAATTTTTTCACACTTAATTCCAAACAAAAATTATAACATATAACTTGTTAAGTTTTTTAAATGGCTTGTTCGCTTCTACATACCGACTCTGAAGTTGAAGCTTTAGTTCAAAAACTAATTGACGAAGATAAGAGTCGTCAGAACGCGATTCTGGATTTAGCCTTGCAATTTGAAAAATCATGCAACGCTAAAGACGCTCTTAGAAAAGCTTACGAGAAATGTAATGACATTTCACAAGAGAGCCGTGCTTTGATCGACACTTTCTTAAAAGAAGGTTCTGATAAAGATTACGAGCTGAATCTTTCAATGTATGAAACGGCGGCAAAACTAGAAAAACAAATGGATGCTAAGTTAGCTTGGCTACTGGAAAAATAGCAAAAATAACTGACTACGCTCAACAATGGGGAAGAGTAGGGTTGTTCGTTATCACAGGGTGATTTAGATTCTTCTTATGAGGGGGAAAGAGCACATCAAAATACATTTAGAATGAAGGATGGCCGTAAGAAAAAACATTAGAAGAAAAAAAGCAATGGATGGGGGAAAAAGTTAGATGGAGGGAAAATTAGGCAAAAAACAAGGCAGCTGTTGATGATGAATTCTTTTGGAAGTTGGGGGTGGAGGGGTGGTGAGATATGATTCAGAGAATAAAGTTCATAGATTAGGAACTATTTTAGTGTTAATGTTTTAATTGGTTTTTTTTAATGTAATGTTTTAATTAAAAGTGTAAATGTTTGAATTCAACGGCTAGTTTCTCGTTTATAAATACATTCTCCATCTCCTCATTATATTACACAACTTCTTATCCAACTCTCCCAAATGGCTTCCAATTTCAATAACGAAAATGATCCATGGGAATAAACTACTTCTTGCCCTTAGTCTTGATTAGATGATTCTGATTCTCATTTAACACATGTTTTGCGTTAGTCTAGTAGGCGCACGTGTGTTGAAACCATCTCCATACACCCAAAATCCAGTTATCATTAAAAACTTCAGGTCTATGCGGGGGTATGGGTTTGTTCAGCTCACTTAGTGCAATTGTGTTTGAACATCTTCCTCAACCCCAAATCCAGCTAGGATAATACCCGATCCTGCGGGTGTTGTTCAGCGCGCCAAGCTACTTAGAGAAAATGTTTTTATTCTTTATTCGGATGGAGCTTTAATGTCGACCCAAGACTACATGCAAGAAGGTGTTGAGTTGTGGTGTGTGAGGATCATTGATTTTTAACAGTGGGGGCGTGAGGTTAAGCAGCCAAACTAAATTATGTGATTGCTACCGGTGGCACTATAACTGGCTGTTTGGGGGGACATTAATAACTTTCTAAAAAAAAGAAAACTTGAGCAAGTTGTTGCAATAGTCAAGTCTTGTTCTCCGAATGTGCTTGGCGATCTCAACGTTACTATGAAGGATCTCTCACGAACAATACATCACAAAGTCATTGGCGAGGGTGGTAATGGAAAGGATATTACTTGGGTGGCTGTTATAATGACTTGCTAAATGTCTCTATTTTTGCTCCTTAAACCACCCGAAGCATTACTTAAACTTACAAGAGAAATGTGGTTAAGGTTTTCCGTAAGGATACGGTTTCATTAGTTTAACATTATTATGTAATGTTTTTTATAAATTTCGTAGTGTATTTTAAATTTCCTTATTGTATTTTAAATTCCGTATATTTGTATTTTTAATTTAAATGAAATGAATTATGTTTGTGTGAAAATAATGGAAAATAAAATAAAATTGTGGGTGTTGAGGGGGGCCAACAAAATGAAGGAGAATAGGGGGATGTGTTATGATGTGGTGTTGGAAGGGGTTATTTTTGAGTGGAAGTGAGATTTGTTTGTGATTAAATGTTATGATGTTTGCGCTGTGGGGCCCAACAAATGAAGAGCTATGGCTTTTGGCCACCTTACTCCTTCCTCTTTATACCACCCGGGGGGGGAGAGGGGAGGAATAAAACACTGGATAATCTTGGTTGTTAGATACAATGAAATAATTTTTATACGTTTTTTACACAAAAAAAAAAAAATTATATCCATGTTCTAACAAACTAAGGAGTTTGTATTTAAGGTTTTTTTTTTTTTTCTTATTGAATGACAATTTTTTCTTGTTTCACTAATATTTTATTTCACACAATAACTTATGCAAGACTTGAATACCAATAAAAACCATTTAATTAGGTTCGGATACTCACTTGTCACTGGACCCAAAGTTCAAGTGGACATTTCGTAAATTTAAGTTATCATTCCAGTGATATTTGAGATATTGCGTGGGAATATATAGAATGTTGTTTTAAAAGGATTAAAAAAAAAAAAATTACAGAATGTTTGTTTTATAAACATTTTCTTTTAGGAAAACCACGAATGAAGGATTCTATGATACATAAAAATAACCTGAATTTAGCCGTACTATTTGTCTACAACAATCAGCTCGACAAAGCCGCTTTGTTATTATGGAATGAGAGATTTCATCACAAGATGAAATCTGCTAAAATAAAACACTGTTAATCTCATCGTAAAAAGAAGATCCTACGATCAGCTTCAGGTGTAAAAGTGTTAAGATGATTGTGTTATTTGGGTTATGAAAAATTGGAATCGGACATTTAAACCGAACTAAAGCCTATATGGGCTGGTTGGTAAACGAACTGAACGTTTCACGTGAACATTTCATAAACTTCGGTTTATTATAATTTAAAAATAAATAAAAAAGTTTCGGTTATGTTCGTTTATTGTAAATGAACGAACGATTTAATGAAACAACATTTAACGTTCGTTTAGTTTAAATGAAACGACACATAACCAATAAGGTCTGTACGTTCATTTATGTTCTATGATCGTCCGATTATTCGTTCGTTTTATGATCAAATATATGTTTATGTTCGTTAATAGAATTCTTTTTTATTATTATTTTTATAACTGATTTACTTGAAAAACAATAACAACACTTTAAATTAAAAACACAATATTGTTGTATATTTTTCTTGTAAAATTCTATGTTTTTATACTGTTGTTCGGTTTATGTTCTTCATTTTATGTTCGTTAATTTATGTTCATTGGTGTTTTAATGAACAAAAAATAAAAACGAACCACACATGAACAATGTTTTTTTAATAAAAAACGAAAAACATGAACAAGGAATATTTGTTTCGTTTTTTTTTTTTTTTAAGCGATCGTTTCATGGTTCGTTTATTGTCCTGGCTTTAAAATTAAATGAATTGAACAACGAAACAAGCTTCATTCGGTGTGCGTTCCCGGTTTCGCTTACAGCCCTAAAGCCTATATGTTGATATCTTATGATAGTACATAATTTTAGGTCGTACTATTTGTTCAACAATCAGCTCGAGGAGCCGCTTGTTTTGATGGATTGATAAGATTTTGCCAAAGATGAATATGCTAAAATACAACCAATCGTTTAAGTCTCACTATGGGAGGTGTATTTACGATCAAACCTCAGATGGTAAGAAAATATTAATAAGTATAGTTTTAGGATTTGTGGAAAGTTGAGAGATGTTGAAGTTTTAGTATGTGAAAAAAAAAAAAAAAGAAAAAAACTTGAGTCTAAAAGATCCATGACTCGGTATTTATAGGCTAATAAAATACTTTTGGTTTTCCCGGGTGTCTACGCGGGGGGGGAAGGGTGGATCACAGCATTGTGATCGCCCCCATGGTGTTAGCATCTTTGACCTTTATCTTTTAAGGATAATCGAGCTACTTGATTTGAACGTATAAATTGCGGTCGTTCTTGGGAGTTGTGTCGCCGTCGCATCTGGCTCTTTATCATTATCTAAAAAGATTTGGTTCGTGCTTTTCCCCTACATTATACTCCTTTTTTCTCTTAGTAAGTCACGTGATTCTTTTGTTACTTTCCTCCCCGTCCATTCCGGTTCTTCTTTCAGGTCCCGTCCTGGTCAAGATATGTGCTTTGCGATTGAATGAAATATTGTTTAGTTCTATAGGGCGGTTTTCGCCCTATACGTTATCAATTTAGCTTGTTGAATCAACTAATATACAACAAAAAATAACGAAATGGATTTCTTAAGTTCGCCTCAAATTCTTAGTAAGTGTAGTCATAAGAAGCTCGATAGTTATTAATCAGTTTTTACAAAATCACATACTCTGTATATAGATAACTACTAACCGGTAACGTTGGGTGATTCGCACATCTCACCCAACGGCAAAATGTATTGTTGGAAAATATGGTTTTGCAAAGTGAGTTTTTGCAAACTTTGGACACCATTTAACATATGTAGATGTTATATATCTTTATATTAGATCGGGGCTTTGCGTTCTCCTCGAATGGAGCTTCGCAACAAGCTAAAGTATGGTTCCAAAACAATAGAGTTAAGATGGGAATGAGGGATATCGTGGTCTCAAAGTGAGGCAAACGCGGAATTACCAAAATATGGGAACTTGAAAAAGCTATTCCCACATTGCCAAAAAAAAGAGAAGTGGATTAGTGGTTATAAGGAAGGTCTTGGTATTGGATACCAAATTCCTTTAGGTTTGGTTATGCTCCAAGCCTACGCCGCCTGGTGGGGGGGGGGGGGGGGGGGGGGGAAGGGTGGGGGTTGCAGGGAAGAAAAATAGGGATTTCTGGGCCAAAATGAGTTCGAAGCTTCTGAACTCATGCGACGAAGGGTGAGCCCGCCCGAACAGCGTGCGGAACACGAATTATGAGCTCCGAAAAGGTCGCCTTTGCGGTATATTTTTTGCTTTTGCTGGTTTCGTTTCCTTTCCATAATTTAAGAGTTTTAAAAACTTTTGTTGAGCAAGATTTTATCTAATCAGTTTGAATGGTTGAATATATCTACACGGCTGATTTTTAGCACCTATCTTGGCTTACTGACCAAGATAGGGTTTGGCTATATAAACAACATTTCTCATTCGTTTTAGGTACACATAAAAAACACAACTCCAATATACCATACGCGGCAGACGATTTCCAGCAGTTCCATCGATCATAAACCTTGATCATCTCCGTAATCTTTCAGGTCAGATTGTCAAGTCCGGCTGTACAACAGCTTTGGACGTTGTACCCTGAGAAACAGACGGCGAATCTGTTTTAAGGGAATCGTGTTAAACACGAGCCTCGTTCTTTTACTGCTTTAATTATCTGTTAATTCTTTCGGTTAATTTACTTGTTATCGTTATTCGATTTATACTAATAAAAGTGTGCAGGTTTCCCAACATGTATAACGAAACGTGAGGCTGGATTCGCAACATTTTCAAAAGAATGTTTGCCGTTTCAGGAAATGTGACAATCTATTTGCGAAGCATCTAATCTTAACCAACCTAGATGCGTAGATTTAAATTTACCTTGACGTGGTTGCTCAGGAAGTTTGAGCATGGATAACGACCGAAGAATTCCAAACCCCCTAGTTCGGTATACTTTTGAGGTTTACGGTATTAATTTTTTAACATGTAGTTATGTACATTTATACTTGCATCTACAAATTTCACAAACAAAAATGTACACTCGTAAAATATACAAGTCCACAAAAAAAATTAGTCAGTACATCTGTTTAAAAGTCCATAAATATTTATTCAAGTTACAAATACGATAGAGCGTATGAATGTCAATATGTATTCCTTGTGCAGTAGAATATAGTCTATACACACAAATAATGTACGTGTGCCATCAATCTATATTACAGTCCTCAGTAACCAGCTTTATGATTCTATTTAACAGTTACAATAGTTACCTTTATTGCCTCTTAGGGCCCTACCTTTTTATTATGGTTAGAAATTATTCCTCTACTTTGAATTATGAAGGTAACATTTGGTTCGATGAATTGATGATCCATTTTTCCTGCATGTATAGTACTAAGATATTGTGGACAACTCTCCACAGTTAATCTCAGGAAACTCGATTAAGGGCTAACAAAACTTACACTCACTTGTTAATTCGTGATTATGTGGTTCGCTATTGCTTGTTGTTGTTGAAGGAAAAATAAGTGTCTGTATGTTGTCTAGCTGTTTATTGCTTAACTTTTTTTAGAACGGCTTGTTAGTTGTTAGTGGTTCAGGTCCAACAGTTACATCCAATTGAACAGTATGATATACACTGAGAATCCGCCTGTACTTCCTCCTATTCCGTCTGAAGGGGTAAAAGTCCCGGGTGGGACTCGAAAACTCAAAGACCTCCCCTAGCCAACATCCCTCAAGCCCCAAAAAAAAGGAATCTTGTGTGGCCAACTGAGCTAGCCTATAGTTTGGGTTTTGTTTATTGCTAACTGCAGTAGATACTATACTTTGTATTATTCATTGATTATTTTCTTGCTTACCATACAACTTTTTGTTAATTTTATTTTCTTGCTTACCAGACAATTTTTTGTTAACAAAAACTAATATCGTTATCAATTTAGATCTGGTGCAATTTTGTCACACTTTTAGATATGAACAATTGAAAAAAAAAAAATGTTTTCACACTTTTAAATATAGACATTTAGATCATATTTTCACACTTATATGGGTAGAAATATTTGTCAAATCCATTATTATCACATATAGCAAAGTATGGACCTTACAGTTTTACACATTTTTAACCGTGGAAGAATTTAATTATTTTTGTAGTGGAGGGAAAAATACGAGGCAAAAAAAAATATGTCATTTTTCAAGGTTTTTCAAGAATCAAGGATTCTTACTCAGGGGTTAGTTTCTGTTTTTTGAAAAAGGGTCGAGATGGTAATTCGGGATCAGGATCTGTAATGTAATCTTATTATAATGTCCATTTCTTAATAGTATTATTAATAATTATTACAAATCTCCACATTATTAAATTTCATCATAAACACAAAAAAATCATATCAATGTTTAAATGAACATACTGTCCTAAAATTATGATTATAAATCTTTAAAAAGAATTGACATTGTTTTTGTTTTAAATTATAGTATAAAAACATAATCTTTACTCTTTAAAGTTTTTAAGTTAAGTTTATTTAAAAAAAAGGTAAGATACAGATCGGAAATAAATATTTAAAATCAAATGGTTAAATCGAAATCTTATTAGAGGATTTTACGTTTTGTAAAGTACCTTTACATATAATCGAGATCGTCTGTACTTTGCATATTGTTAAAAAATAGTAAGATTCTTAAAAAATCATTCATGCATTTTTTCCTATTGGTAGAAAATATATCCACCTATTTCTATTTTGTTTTATCTTTATGTACTTTTTTTTTGCACGTTTCGTTTTCTTAAGAGGATCCTTTTCTTTTTCCACTAGTTTGGTTGTGTATTTTCTTTTTTTCGTGCCTATGTAAGACGTTGTATGGTTTTCTTTGGTCTCCTCCTCGAGCCTCTTAATTAATATTTCAGCCTTTAAAAAAAAAAGAGGGAAAAAATCGTTGTTAAATTATTTTGTTCCAAGGCGTGGTTATACTTGAAATTCAATAACTATGCTTCAAATACGCGGCTTATAATTTTATGTTTTCTAATAAAATTATAGTGTAATTAAATAGGAAGCATGAAATAAATTCATCTGCGAGGATGACTGTGAGATGTGATGGGGTTGTCGAGAGTTTATAGAGCATTATACCTGTGGCTTTATAGTAATGGTTGTACTACTCCTACGGAGGCAAACTTATAAGCTAGGCAATGAAGAGAGTGAGGGATTTGAATATTAAATATTGGAATTTTTAATTAATTATTAGTACTTGTAACGGAATATTAATAATGGCAATAAATAAAAGAATTTCCAAAAAAGACCAAACCTAAGACGTGTTGTCTTCTTCTCATGTTCCTCCGTTCTTGATTCTTCCCATAAATCACTGGTTACTACTTTCCCCACAAATAAATCTTTAATGTTTACATGAATTTGTATTCTAAAATGCTGTAAACCATTTGCGTTTCACTGCAACTATAGTAAAAATATGCATGAGAAATCACAAACTTATTCACGTGCATCTAGCTAGGTGTGATAATTTCAGCAAATTTCTACATTAAAAAGTAGGGCTTTATGCCACTGAAATTAGTTAAAAATTGTAACAATAAGAACTAAAAGAAAAAAGATTAGCAAACTCTCGTGATGGTTAACAACAAACCCACTATTCAAACATATCTCACTTAAATATAAATATATATTCCACGACAATCAAACGAATATACAAAATTAAAACCAAAAAAAAATGGTACCAGGTCAAAAAGGGACCTACCCCCTAAAACTATGTCCAAATTAGAGCACAACGAGTGAAATGCATGTGCCGTAATGATGCTGGACGTGCGAAGGTTGTGCCATGCAGGCCTACAACGTGCATATTCTTGCTCCATTACGGTCTTAGAGCATTCACATGTTTGTGTTTGTCGTTGATCATTAGCAATTGTCATTATTCGTCGACACATTTGATAATAGACCGTCGTCCGCCGTGGAGGAGTATGTGGTTTCAATGCGGGAGTTGTTATTTTCTAGGAGGGCAAAAATGCATTTTAATATACAAAATTTGGGGAGGGCCCAAAATCAAAAAGTTCCTGCTTACAAAGGGGGGTTTGGTTATCAAACAAAAAAGTCATGTATTTAAGCATAAGAGGGGGGGAACCTTTTTATGTCTTCGCTAAGCTCCGCCATTGATGTGGTTCCAACCACTTGATGATAGTTATTTTAACAAACCTTAAGGGCGTGTTTTTTTTTTTCCTTTAATGACTCTTAATGAGTGGGTCCAAGTCTTATTCCCTCTTATTGGGTAAGACCACAAAACCACTCTTTATTAAATAAAAGGTCAAACTAGACATATCTACCCCTTAATCTAAAAAAAAAAAAAAAATCCTAAACGAGTTTGTAAGTTTACTTACAAATAGAAGGTGGCAAAAATTGGGTTGGCCGGGGCTAGGAGAGGGGGCTACGGACGGGCCACCGGGCAAAAACAACGCAAAAACGGGCAACAGGCTAAAACGGGCCACGGGCAAAAAAAAAAAACAACAAAAAAAAAAAAAAAAAAAAAGATACGGGCTATATTTTTTTTTAAAACGGGCACGGAGCCAAACGGGGGCACATTATGGGAATTAAAATGGGGCTTTCTGAAATTAGCGGAAAATCCTTTATTTATTTTATGTTTTTTACATTTTCGCTCGTTTTTTTGCGATTTCACCTGTTTTTTACGATTTCGTCCGTTTTTTACTATTTCATCAGTTTTTTACGTTTTCGTATGTTTTTTTACGATTTCGTCAGTTTTTTTACGTTTTCGTCCGTTTTTTACGATTTCGCCCGTTTTTTTTACGATTTCGTCAGTTTTATTACGACTTCGTTCGTTTTTTACGTTTTCGTCCGTTTTTTACGATTTCGTCCCTTTTTTTACGATTCCGTCCGTATTTTTACGATTTCGCCCGTTTTTTTACGATTTCGTCCGTTTTTTTACGGTTTCTTCCGTTTTTTACGTTTTCGTCCGTTTTTTTACGTTTTCGCACTTTTTTTACGATTTCGTCTGTTTTTTTACGATTTCGTCTGTTTTTTTACGAATTCGTCAGTTTTTTTACGAATTCGTCAGTTTTTTTACGTTTTCGTCTGTTTTTTTACGTTTCGTCAGTTTTTTACGATTTCGTCAGTTTTTTTACGTTTTCGCCCGTTTTTTTACGATTTCGTCTGTTTTTTACGATTTCGTCTGTTTTTTTTACGATTTCGTCTTCTTTTTAAGTTTTTTTACGTTTTCGTCAGTTTTTTTACGATTTCGTCTGTTTTTTTTTACGTTTTAGTCTTTTTTTTAAATTTTCGTCAGTATTTTTACGATTTCTTTCGTTTTTTTACGATTTCTTTTGTTTTTTACGTTTTTGTCTTTTTTTTACGATTTCGTCTGTTTTTTTACGTTTTCGTCATTTTTTTATTTCGTCAAATTTTTTACGTTTTCGTCCGTTTTTTTTTTTTTTTTTTTTTTTTTAAGCTGATTTCGCTCGTTTTTTTTACGATTTTCCGCCGTTTTTTTTACGGATTTCGGCCCGTTGCGTTTTTATACGATTTCGTCAGTTTTTTTTACGATTTCGGCCCCCGTTTTTTTTTCTTACGATTCCCATCACTTTTTACGGGACTTTCGTTCTTCTTTTTTTACGTTTTCGTCAGTATTTTTAGACTTTGTCAGTTTTTTTTTACGTTTTCGTCAGTTTTTTTTCATTTTCGCTCGGCTTTTTACGTTTTCGTTCAGTTTTTTAAGGATAGATTTAGCCCGGGTTTTCTTACGGCGATTTAGTCAGTTTTGTTACGATTTCGGCCTTTTTTACGATTTCGGCCATTATTTTTTTTGTAACGTAGAAAAAAAAAAAAAAAAAAAAAAAAAAAAAAAAAAAAAAAAAAAAAAAAAAAAAAAAAGTCCCAAAATCGATAAAAAAAAAATAAGAAAAAAATAAAAAAAACGGAGAGCGAGGAAAACATAAAAATAAACAAACCTAACGAAACTCGTAAAAATAAAAAAAAAAAAAATAAAAAAAAAAAAAAAAAAAAAAATAAAAAAAAAAAAAAAAAAAAAAAAAAAAAAAATAAAAAAAAAAAAAAAAAAAAAAAAAAAAAAAAAAAAAAAAAAATCAAAAAAAAAAAAAAAAAACCCAAAAAAAAAAAAAAACAGAACGAGGGGGGGGGGGGGGGAAAAAAGTAAATAAAAAAAAAAAAAAAAAAAAAAAAAAACAAAAAAAATAAAAAAAAAAAAACAAAAACTGACGGAAATCGTAAAAAAAAAATAAAAAAAAAAAAACTGACGCCGAAAAAAATCGTAAAAAAAAATAAAAAAAAAAAAAAAAAAAAAAAAAAAAAAAACAGACGGGGAAATCGGAAAAAAAAAAAAAAAAAAAAAAAAAAAAAAAAAAAAAAAAAAAAAAAAAAATAAAAAAAAAAAAAAAAAAAAAAAAAAAAAAAAAAAAAAAAAAAAAAAAAAAAAAAAAAAAAAAAAAAAAAATAAAAAAAAAAAAAAAAAAAAAAAAAAAAAAAAAAAAAAAAAAAAAAAAAAAAAAAAAAAAAACGGGCGGAAAATCGTAAAAATGAGCGAAATAAATCGGTAAAAAAAAATACGAGCGGGATGAAATCGTATAAAAAAAACTGACGAAAATCGTTAAAAAAAAAATAACGGAACAAATGTAAAATTAAAAAAAAAAAACAAACGGGAAATCATAATAAAAACAGGACTCAAAACCTATAAAAATCAAGAAGGAACTCGTTTAAAAAAAACTGGACGGGGGAAAAAATAAAAAAAAAAAATTAAAAAAACTGACAAAATCGGTACAAAAAAAAAAAAAATCAGACGAATCGTAAAAAAAAAAAAAAAAAAAAAACGGGCGGGGGGGGAAAAATTTTAAAAAAACTGGCGGAAATCGTAAAAAAAAATAACCGAAATCGTAAAAAAAAAAAAAAAAAAAAAAAAAAAAAAAAAAAACGGAAAACGAAAATCGTAAAAACAACGGCGCGGGGGGGAAAAGGGGGGAGATAACGTGCTAAAAAAAAAAAAACTGATTGGAAGGAGTTTGAGGGGGGGGGAAATCTCGTAAAAAGCAAAAAAAAAATGACGGGGGAAAGGGGGACCGGAGGGGGGGAGGAGGAAATCGTAATTAAGAAACAGCCGAGGAGGGGTGAATAGGGAGGGAAAACTAAAAAAAAAAATAGATGAAATCGTAAAAAAAAAAAAATAAAAAAAAAAAAAAAACAATCCGAAATCGTTAAAAAAAAAAAAAAAACAGAACGAAAATCGTAAAAAAAAACGGCGAAATGTTAAAAAAAAAAAAAAAAAAACTGACGAAAAATCGTAATAAAACATGAACAAAATAAAAAAAAAAAGTGTTAAAAAAAAAAAAAAAAAAAAAAAAAAAAAAAAAAAAAAAAAAATAAAAATAAAAAAAAAAAAAAAAAAAAAAAAAGACGAATCGTTAAAAAACAAAAAACAGCCGGGACAACGTAAAAAAAAAAAAAAAAAAAAAAAAAAAAAAAAAAAAAAAAAAAAAAAAAAAAAAAAAAAAAAAAAAAAAAAAAAAAAAAAAAACAAAACAAAAAAAAAAAAAAAAAAAAAAAAAAAAAAACAAACAAAAAAAAAAAAAAAAAAAAAAAAAAAAAAAAAAAAAAAAAAAAAAAAAAAAAATAATACAAAAAAAAAATTCAGAGAAATCCGTAAAAAAAAAAACTAACGGGGGGAAAATTGGGATAAAAAACTGGAGAAAAGAAAAACTTAAAAATAAAAAAAAAAAACATGACCGGGAAAATCGTAAAAACAAAAAACCAGACGAAATCGAAAAAAAAAAAAAACAGGTGGGGGGGAAAAAACGTAATTAATAGTTAAAAATATTAAATAAAAAAAATTTAATAAATTAAAAAAAACTGAGCGGAAATCGGTAAAAAAAAAATAAAAAGACAGTCGAAATCGTAAAAAAAACAGACGGAAATCGTAAAACAAACGGCTGCCGGAGAGGGAAAAACCATAAAAACAACGTGGCGAAGGTGGGGGGGGGGGGAGAAGAAAAACGTTAATAAAAAAACGGGAGGCGAGGAAAAAAACGTAATAATAAAAAAAACCCAGGCCGAAAGGAAATCGTAAAAAAAACAGAATTAAAACATAAAATACAGACTTAAAAAAACGTATAAAAAAAGAAATAGATGAAAGGCGTTAATATAAAAAAAAAAAAGCGGAAAATGGTAAATAAAACCGAAGGCGAAATTCGTAATAAAAACACCAAACACGGGGGCAAAAAAAAAAAAAAAAAAAAGAAAAAAAAAAAAAAATGACGAAAAACGTAAAAAGTTAATGTAATAATTACACGCTTGGAAAAGCTGGGAGGGAAAAAAAGTTGACGGGCAAAAAAGAAAACAATTAAATAAAGAGATTACCACCTGGTTGCCCATTTTATTTAGTGTTTATTATTATGTCCATAAGCGCCCATTTTGATATGCAAAAAAAAAAAAAAAAAAAAAAAGTGCCCAATAAATAAAGCGGCCCATTACATTAGATGGGCAAAAAAAAGTCGCCCATTTGTTTTTTTTACACATGCCCAAAATAAAGAGCCCATCAATAATAAATTTTATGGTGGGCAAAAAGTGCCCACTTTAATTTTTAAAAAAAAAAAAAAAGTGCCCAAAAAAAGCCCAAAAAATACTAAACATAATTACCATATGGGCAAAAGATTGCCACCTATAAGTAACCAAAAACCAAAGGATAGTCAAATTCTAAACGTAAGTAAAACGTTAACCCTATTATTGAATTGGGAATTATTATATCATGTACAACTTTTTACTTTTCTGTTCCCAAAATACAAATGGTAATTTTAAAGGTGGCAAAGAAGTTCGTGGCCAAGCCCCTTCACCTTTCACTGTCTCACTTTCATTGCGTTGTTCCTCTGGAAGAAAAAAAGCCTTCCAATTCCCTTTTTTAGGATTTCATGTTTCTGTTTTCCATATCCACTCTTTTCAACCACTTATTAATCTGTTTACTATATATTTAAAAGTCCATCTTTTGCTATAAATTTCATACCAGGGTATTAATAAATTTATGTAGGTATAAATTAAAACGAAGAAAACCTCAACTTCGTAACGTATTAAATTTTACGTGCAATATTAGATAAAATAATACGATTTATGTATGTGTATACGTGTAAATTGGATCATGATATTTGATTGTTATTAAAGTATGTATCACCTTTTGCATGCGGAAGAAGATTGTTTGCGCTCTGACTTAAATAATACGGAGTATTGTTTATATTCCTTTATAAAAAGGTTGAAGAAGTATTTAACTAGATTAAAATTTTAGATCGTGTCGTGATAGTTACTAATCAGTTCATAATATTCTGAAAGTATATTGCAAGTACAACAGTGGAACCCCCATGATCTCATGCAATCCTTTTGATGCCACACCCAAAACCTTTTTCCAAGGACCCAGCCCAGGCAATCGACACATGGTCTCATAGTTGGTCTAATTTAGTCAGATAAGTTGAGATCAACCTATACCAATATCCAAAATAGCACTAATTTAAATTCCGGTAATATGAACATTTGCGGTGGAAAAAGAAATGGTACCAACAGAGCGCAAGAAGGCCCAGTTTAAAAACAAAAGTCACAAGGAATCATTTACTTTTCAAATTAAAAAATTTAAACTTTATAAACTGAGTTCAAAAGTTGACTCGTGTATGATGTAGATTTAACTTTCAAGATCGGAGTTCAGGATTGTTTTAAAATAATCACGCTTTCAAACTCAAGCTCAAAAACTCTACTCGACTTTTTTTTGGATGTTGATATAATAGACAGATATAATCTTAGAATAAGACTTGCTTTAAAAGTTAACCTTACTTGATCGATCTTTTTAGTTCGGACCTTTCGAGTCCATGTTCATATATAGTACGAAAAACTATGTAAAACATTACGGTTATATTTTTAGAGGTTTACAGTAATAAAAGAAAAACCCATGCTCGATTAGAAGCCGAGAGTTTATGGCGGAGTATTTTGATACTCAAACCTCAAACTCGGATATCTCAGATGTGGATAGAGCTTGGGACTTGTCCGAGGGGTTATGTTTCGAATCGTATACAAATTAATATTATTGCACTTCCAATTATAGGGAAAAAAAGCAATGCATTGACATCTAAGATTGTTATTTGTATTTCTTTGGGAACCAATGTTTAAATTCAGTTCACATGCCTTCTTGATGGTACACAAGTTTTAGCAAAACGGAGTAGTACAAACTTACAAGTAATTCATTTTTATACAATATGTAAAAAACTGTTGCATGATTCATTGTAGTTAGGATGAAATAGAAAAAGAATTGAGTTGATTGGAGGGGGGGGGGGGATGTGAAGAGGTGACTGGAATGAAAGAAGGATGTGTAAAAAGATTAATGATGATGTCTGGTGATACAAATAACATTAAATAACATATACCCGCCGCCTATTTTTCTGCTTATTAAACATCATCATTTCATTTTTTTTCAAATATCTTTTTCTTTATGCCGGCGTATCTCCATTTCAATAGTTTCTTGATGGAAAATCTTCCCCTTTAAACTCTTTATAGCATGCAACCACGGAGTTTAATCAAATAAATTCTTGAACTGTTCTGTTTTTTTTTGAACACATAAACATGGAGTTAATGTACTTATTCAAGAAATATATATTATAGCATGCATTTGGTTTTAAAATACTTTGTATTCAATTTTCGGTCGGACCCAATTTGCAAGTATTTTGATCCATAGAGAATTAGTTATCTAAAGAATTCTTGATGGAGTTCACAATTTCAATATTCATTAGAATACCACACTCATCTTGGTATGTCAAAAATGTGTTGAAACAAAACTATATTCTATGTTTGATTTTGGATAACTTTAAATATACTAACCTCTTAAAAAATCTATCAAGGTTAAAAATTTTTAGAAATTTGCCGTGTGTGTCTGGATTTACACTCATATAGTTCAAAAAAACCTAGAAGGTATTCAAGACTTTATCTATTTATGGATTGGATGAATCCCATTATGTCTTGATTAAAGTATTAAAATTAGTTAATATCTTATGAAGCATTATCATTAACAAGCTAGAGATGAGAACTGTAAAATGTATTTTGTTGTCCCAATTAAGAACAATTTATTGTTGCTTAAATACTTAGTATTTAGAAAAGTATCTCTTATTACAAAAGTAAGTGGGAGCATCTATAGATTTTGAAAAAGATTCAAGAACAAAATACATAACATTCTGAATTTACTATTCACTTGCTGATGTCATACTAAGGTTTTTTAAAACATGGGAATATATGTTCGAACCAAAGTATAATGTAACTCTCATTCATAAATCCGTAAGGATGCCTCATCAATGGAGTGATATTTTATATCAATGCTGAGGAATATAAGTTAGAGGGCCATAATAAACCTGTTAACTAATAAGATGAATTATCACATCTTGGATCTGATAAATATCTTAAAAATATGAATGATAAGATTATGTCCTTTTTTTTTTTTTTTTTTTTAAAAAAGGACAAATCAATGTTCTGTGAGCTTGATTGATTCTTTTACAAACAGTTAAACTGAAAGGTTATAATGGAATTTCTTTTTGAAGAGCGGCTCATATAAGGACCAAAATATGTATACATATTAATGGGCCTTGACTGAGGAATAAGGAGGTCTTTTAATCCTTACTCAAGCAATTGACTACGATTAAAATCTTTCTTTTTACACGCATTAATTATATAAATGGATAACACTAATTGTCATCATGTTTCTTGAATCTGACTATGGCGAAATTAAAGAATCATAAAAACTCTTTCTTAAATGATAATCTTGCGAGGAAATTGGTGTGTTAATAAAAGGGTTTATGTGTCTATATTTGTAATATGACAATTAAGTTATTATAACTACTTTCTTTTGATTACCTTTTGCCGATAGGTGTATTTTAGTACGATATGTGCGGTAATCAAAAGGTTTATGAGGTTTAAAAATAATCTTTATAATGTATACAAGATATATAATCCAAGTTATTGTGGTATTAGATCATTATGGCATCTAGGGAGCTGAGGATCTTAGTTTAATCACCAAATATGTTTTTTGATTTAAATTAGTGAACTCGTTGAGGTACATCTGAACATTCAAGTGGGAGCACTATGTTTTTTTTCCTTAAATTCATGTGTTGTGTAACAAATTGAAGTTATCATTACATCTAAGATAGATGTTAATTCTTTGAGGTTGGGATTTTGAAATGAATACTTGCTTGAAAATTTTTTAGGAAAATAAACAAAAACGAACCTTGGGCGAATGAAATGTTTAAGAAATAAACACTTATGTGTAAAATTTAAGTCCAACACAATGCAATACATCATTGAAAGCAAGTCTTCTTTAAATCCGATATATTTCACTTGGAGATAATTTAATACAATGGCAATGGAAAAAAACTTGTAGTTTTTTAACAAAATGATTCTAAATCATATATAAATCTACTATATTGTGTATTTTTATGGAGAACGGGTTGTTACTTTTACACAAGAGAAAGATGGGAGTGTAACAAACAACAGTACTAATTGATGGAAGTCGTTCAGGATGGACTGATAACAACTATATCAAATTGAGAGTTGATTTGGATGATTGTTTAACAATAAATGTTTACGAATTATTATAAGGCATTTACGTGTTGTTTTATGTACACAATGATGCTAGAGAAAAATTCGATGTCTAGTTATTAGGTAGGATTTCAATCTTTCTATGATTAAAATCTACTAACCAGCATTATGCTCAGCCCAATACGAGCATTGGCTTGCATTACAACGTTTAAAGCAATGAGGATACTTTTACATTTTAAGAAAACTGGTGTAAAGATGACTGTTTGGAAAAGGTATGTTGATGTTGGACTTTTTCCAAAATACCCCATAAAAAAAACTATACTGTCACATTTTCCATACTATGATTCTTGCAATAGTAATGCAAAAATATTACATAACGACACTCATCAATAAAGCATTCAAATTCTTTCACATTTGTGAATTTGAAAGCAAAGTTATTCGGGAAAGTTTTTACTCAGATAAACTATTTTTAGTTGTCTTGTAAAGAAAAAAGTTTTGAGAATGTTGGATACACTGGACTTTAATTTTGGCTAATTTTTGTTTCATGCATATCTATTTTTGGTATTTGGGAGTTAATTGGGTGTAAGGACAATTTTTATCTTTCTGATGATTAAAGATACTTGTGTTATTTTTATTTCATTCATATAATTATGGTTATCCTATATTTGCCATGTTTAATCCATTGACTGAATATATCATTCCTAAATATTGTCCATTGGTCGGTTAACATTATTGGAATATTGTTACATTAGGCAAATTGCTGTAGTGTTGGTTATATTCTTTGAATTATATGGATAGTTCCCGCCAAAAATCATATGTTATTTCACAAGGGATGCGTAATTGGGACCACCCCAACCTTCGGGACCTATTACTTTTTGGATCCTTAGTAATGAATGTAAAATATTCAAAATGTTAGTCTAAGTCATCCTTTTTATAGACCTTGAGAATATAAAACAAGTGTTGGTATGTGGTGGATTATTCACTTTTGTAATCTAAGTCAAACGCTAACCTTAAAATGGTAGTTATAAAGGCTATTATTGGAAGTGATGTGAAGCAGCATTCACAACACTTGTATTCAATAAAGAATTTGTTCCTCCAACTCCCAAGTGGGAGCTGTTGGATTATGGTAGTTGGATACGCACCAATACGACTAGAAATGTGTGAGCCTATTGGGGGCACACACGTAAGACACGAAGAGTACGTTTATTATGTAATTAATATATATACTTGTTATATATTTATTAATTATATAATATACTTCACGAAATATATTTTAGTTTTTCGTTAGACGCTTAACTAACTTCAAATAAAAGAGAAGGGCTTAATTGTCGTTTTTCAAAAAGTGTTGGAGTGGGATACAAGAACATGTTGGACAAGTTTCGTTAGCTATATAAAGACCCTTTTGGGGGTTCTTTATTGAGCCGATCTGTTCCACACAAACACCAACGACACACAAAAAATCATCCGTCTTTATTAACCCTTAAAAAAGCAAATAGTTTTTTTGTCAGTTCCTTTTAAATATTCCCCCTCGGCAGACAAACAAACAAAAAGGTTTTATTTTTATTCGTAGTTGAAAAAGTAGAAGGAACAAAGAATATTATCAATTTGTTTGGTTAATTCAGTACTATCTCTTTTATATTACCATTCGAAACGTAATATCACATTCGATTATGCGAATTGAATTTGGTTTTGGGTAATTAAAACAAGAACACGCGGGTGGTCTTGTTTGTTTTTTTTTTTTTTTTTTTTTTTTTTAACGTGAATAAGTAACGACTGCATCGTGACATACTTGTCGACGTGGTGTCCGTGAAGCAACGTAGAGTAGAATTATTCCACTTTTGTGTTTTCATAAAACAATTTGGTCAGTTTTGGACTTCGAGGGTTTTAGTTTTCTTGTTTCCTTTATGTTTATTTATTGTGTGTTATCCTATATGAGCCAAACCTTTCTGGCTATCCAAAATCCGCTGCATGACGCAAACGATACGTTCATTCTACACCTATCACCCCACCAACACCTCCCATGATTTTTGTTGTTCATATTTTCATATATTGTTTAATGGTTTAACTGATTATCATAAATTCCCAATTATGGCATCACGAGCCAAATCTCGTTTGGTGTTTTATGGGTTTACACACCTTAATTAAAACGTCTAGAGGCTGCATGAAATCTGATTTTTTTTATTTATTGTTTATAATTGGAAAAATTATGGCAATGATATGTAATCTTTGCCATAAATAATGAATAAACACCTAGAATAAACACAAATTGTTATTTGATAATTAATACGAATAGGATTTAAAATTAAATGTTAATTTAACTGCCATGTTATTCTATTCTTGATTTATCTCGGCCTTAAGACTCACCGCAATCATGCTATATGATGGATTTGGTTTTTTGTTGGCGAATCTATGTTACTTAGCAGAAAACCTAATGAGAAGGTTCTTTTGGTTTCTCTAATTGAGGAAAGGACTCTTTTTGAAAAACTCGAGGCATTATATGATGTACTGCTTTTCAATATAAAAAGAAGTTTTCTTTTAGTTTGTCTTCAATTTTTTTAATCCAATTTTTTAGTCTGCTTTGGATTGCTTATATGTGATATGCCATGTGATGAATCACTATTGCATAAATCGACTTTATGAAATCGTGAAAAACGGGGACTTACCACTTATGAAAAGAAACTTGAGAATTTTAAACATGTCTAATATTACACACGTAATTATACTCCTTGTGACCAGTTATGTGTTAAATTGTAATACAGACATTAAACTATAAAATTTGATTTCTTGTGTAATCTTAGTTTTTATGTGCACAATATGGGGTTGAATTGATCTTTAATCTTATCCCGTCCCACTACATGCTTCGGCATATGAGGGAATTATTAGAATTACTTGTGTCTTCGGATACATGTAGAAGAACAATATAGGGTTTGATCAATTTGTAATCCACCATCCATTGGCAAACTATAAATTAAAAAAAACTAATGTTAACAATGGTTTCTTAAACAATATAATTAGCGTCATTAAGTCTAATTGGTAAAAAACGGGTTTACCCCGAATTGTGGAACAAACTGCTAAGATAAGTTAAGGGCGGTTTTTGCTACGGCTTCCTAAAAAGAAAGCAGCGTTTTTTAAATACGCTTTCGCGCTGGGGGCCTGTTTCTCCGCTCTTTAGTGCAGTTCAAAATGGAGATACCGGAGAACATTTGGACCCAAAAAATGATGGTCTATACCAAAAAAGGGTTTAACAAAATATTTATTAACTTTGTGCTACAAGATGTTTAGCCATGCTTTCTTGTAACACGATTTTTGTCACATATTTTGTTTAAAAAAATTTATTTGTATACCCCTTATGTGAAGTTTTAAGTCTATGCCATGATAGTCAAAATGGATAAGAACAAGTGCATTTGGGATTGTCTTCTCTAGTCAGGTTGGGGGGGGGGAGGGGGGGGGGAAAACCTCAGGGCCTTTCCAAACCCATGGCCCAAAATTTTTCCATTGGTCAGGGACATTTGTTAATTTCGCACTGTTTTGCTTTTTTGGGTCGGACTTTAAATCGAGGATACCTGGTCAGACCTCGGGGACCATGAGGCATAAGATGAGACGAAATATGTTTTTTGACACATTACTATATGTAGTGTTTACTAATGCCACAAGTCTCATTAATTTAAGAAGTTTGCATTAACAATGCAATTTAACGTCTCGTCGCCTCTAACTCTTGTCCCATTTTTTATTCACTGTGGGGTCATGGGACCTCTGGTAATAAGTGGCGAGGTCAAGTTGGTCTTAGTTCTTATTTGTAATTTAATTGGGTAGTTATTCTCTTTTTTAAGAATTTAATTATCTAAAATACTTAAATTGAACTTTCTATGTTCTATTGTGTTATTGCAACATAATTCGTAAACGAACGTTTGTTTTCTCATAGAATACAAACATACTCTCTTTTCTGGTAAAAAGAGTGAGACTTACTCCTAATTCTTGTCAAGGTTGACAAGAATTAGATAGGGTTATATTTGAAATTTTCTCAATTATATTTAAACTCACTTTCAATCTATCATTACCCTTTTCCGGTTCTGAAATATTTGAAAGATATATTACTTTGTGTAACTAGAGTACATTTTTGTCTATAGCTACCAAAATAATGACGTCTTGCACTTGTCACGATGTATGAGTTTAACCGCAACGAGTAAATAAATTGCTAGCAGGTCTTCTAGGTAAATTTTCTAGGACTCGATTCATTCCTTATAGTGCTAAACACCCTTGTGGGGGACTTATGTTTGGTTAGGGACATACAGATTAAGGAGGAAGTGCATGCTAAATATTTAAGTTTAATGAATACATGATGGCTAGTCCCTCATCTACATAAGTAGAACTTCATATACTCTGTACAATACCTAAGTACATTGCTACTTGTAGGCATTTTAAGAGAGTGAGTAGGAAAAAGTAAATAAATCGGCTATTGCTTTCTACTGGTGATTGTGTAACCCACTTATAAAATTACAAATCCAGTGGGAGCCTTTTGCCTTTTTCTTTACTGAAACAAAAAAGGGACAGTCATGTAATGTTGTCAACATTCAAGTTAGGGGAGCTACAAGATTCATTTCTTGGAGTTTCCATTATTTATTCTTCTTAGCTTGCTTCTGGAAAATAATTTTCATACTTTCGGAAATATGAAACGGAACCATTGTTTTAAGGAAATTGCATTTTATGTTATAAGATAACTTGTTGCCTTTCCGAAGTTGCTTTTTTGAAGACATTTTCTATAGGAGAATAATAATCCACAATTTCCTTATTCAACATTTATGGTTCGGGAAATTCTACTTGATAATAATCTATGAACACTATCATATTGTTATACTTTTCGAAGCGCGTGTCACATATTGTATTTAAAAAATAATGTATGTCCCACTACAAACAAAGTGGAGAGAAAATCCTAAGTGTGTTGCAAGGAACAACATTTATAACAATATGATTAATGTTTTCTCTTGAACACAAAGGTTAAGAAAACTAATAAATCTACTAGGACTTAAACACACAAGATGTTTGTTGCCCTATTACATTTAAAAGTCAAGATATAATATGAAGATACTTCAACTTATTGACTGTATGATTTAGTCAAAATAATTATGATTAATTATATAATCATGATTATGAAGTATGAAATTAACTTGAAATTACCATTGAACTTAAGAGTTTGCGTTCATAATTACTTTAGTTAGAATAACTATGTTCTTGTTAAGACATAATTATAAAGTCCTTGAATTTTATAATGACTGATAACATAAAGTAGTAAGGTTAAATTGTTATTTTTTTTAGTTAATGTGTCTTCTTGTGTTAACACATATTAAACATTGATGTCCTTGAATTATTCCGGGAGACTTGTAACATATTAACTTGAAACATCGTTTTGTTTTCTTGGAAACCACATGAAAACATTAGAGTTAAACATAAGGTTCCCTTGAAATTATTTCAAAGGGAAATATAATGGTATTTGCTTGTTTTGTTTTTCTTGTAAAAAAAAAACACATGATCAAAGAATTCTTGAACTGTTCTGATCTTCTTGTTTTGTGAACACATGAAACATGGAGTTAATGTACTATCAAGTAGAGAGGGAAAGATACATTACAGCATTGGCACTTGGTTTTTAAAATACTTTGTATTCAATTTAGTCGACCAATTGGACAAGTATTTGATCCATATAGAGAATTAAGTTATCTAAAGAATTCTGATGGAGTCTCACAATTCCAATCCTCATAGGGGAAATACACACTAAATCATGGTATGTTTCAAATGTGTTGAAACAAACTATAATCATATTGTTTGGATTTTGATACTTTAGATTATTCTTACTCCAAAATCTATCAAAGCGTTTTTAGAAATTTTGCTGGTGTTACTTGTCATGGAATCCACAACTCAATATAGTTCAAACATAGAAGGTAGTCAAGACAATTATCTATTTATGGAAATAGATGGCCATTATTGATGTCACATTTTTAGGGATTAATTTAATTTACTATTTATTTTTTTACTAGGGATGAATCCCCATAAATGTCTTGATTAAAGTTCTAAATTGTTAATATTTTTATGAAGCTATCAATTAACAAGGGCTAGAGATGAGAACGTAGTTAAAAATGTATTTTGGTTGTTCCCAATTAAAGACCAATTTATTGTTGCTTAAAATACTTAGTATTTAGGAGAAGTATTCCTCTTATTACAAAAGTAACGGTGGGGCATTCTATCGGATCTTGAAAAGATTCTAAAGGAACAAAAATAAATACATTATGAATTCAACTATTACTTGCTTGATGTCATACTAAGGTTAAACATGGAAAAATATCGAACCAAAGTATAATGTAACTCTCATGCATAAATCCGTAAGGATGCCTCATCAATGGAGTGATATTTTATATCAATGATGAAGAATATAAGTTAGAGGGCCATAATAAACCTGTTAACTAATAAGATGAATTATCACATCTTGATCTGAATAAATATCTATAGAACTATGAGGGATAAGATGTTGTTCCTTAAAAAGACAACATCAATGTTTGTGAAGCTTGATTCTGGATCTTTTGCCAATAAAACAGTTAAATGGAAAGGTTTTTAATGAGTTTCTTTTGAAGAGAAGAGCTCATAAGGAATAAAATTGTTTACATATTAATTGCCTGGACTGAGGATAAGAGTTTTAATTCTTACTCAAGGCAATTGATACGATTTAAATATTTCTTTTCTTACCAGCATAAATATATACATAGAGATAACTAATTGCCATACATGTTTCTTGAATGTGACATATGGCGGGAATTAATGGAATCATAACTCTTTTCCTTAATGATTACCTTGCGAGGGGATGGTTGTGTAATCAAAAAGGGTTATTTGTGTCTATAATTTCTTGTATATATGACAATTTAAGTTTTATAACTTCCTTTCTTTATGATTACCTTTTGCGAGGACGGTGCGTAAATCAAAGGGTTTATAAGTTTTTTTAAAATATCTTATAAATGTATGACAAGTTAATCAAATCAAAAGTGTGGATTAGATATTGCATCTAGGAATGAAGCTGAGATCTTAAGTTTAAATAACAAATATTGGTTTTTTGATTTAAATTTAATGATAACTCCTGAGTTACATCTGGACATCAAGTGTTGAGCCACTATGGGTTTTTTTACACCTTGAAATTCATATTGCTGTGTAAAACAAAATTGGAAGTTATCATACCATTCTAAGAATGGATGTTAATTCTTTGGAGGTTTGGAATGAAAACTTTCGCTTGGGAAAATTTTAGGAAATTAAACAAAAAACGGATTTTCCCTGGAATGAATGTATTAATTGATTAAACATATTGCGGGAAAATTAAGTCCAACACAATGCAAATACATCATTTGAGGCAAGTCTTAAATGATATATTTCACTTGAGATCTTACAATAATATTAATTTAATTACATTGAATGAGAAACCTTGTTGTTTTTTTTAACAAAAGGATTCATCATATATATTCTTATATTGTGTATTTGAGACGGGGTTGTTACTTTTTACACAAGAGCAAGATGATGGATAGCTAACAACAACTAGTTATCTAATTTTGAGGGAGGTGTTCAACAATGATTGATAACAACAGTATCTAAATGAGAGTGATTTGGGATTGATTGTTACAAATAAAAATGATTTACGAATTATATAAGGCATAGTGTTGTTTATGTACACATGATGCTAGAGAAAAATCGATTCTAATTATAGTAGTATTTCATCTTTTATGATAAATCTACTAACCAGATATGCTTAGCCATGAGCATTGTTGCATTACACGGCGGTTTTCGTTTTTTTTTTTAAGAAGTAAGGAATTACATTTCATTTTATAGAAAACTGTAAAGTATGACTTGTCTGAGGAAAAGTATGTTAGTTGACTTCAAAATACCCCAATAAACTGTACTGTCACATTTCCATACTTATGATTCTTGCAATAGTATAGCAAAATATAACATACGGACACTCATCATAGCATTCAAAATTTCTTCAACAATTTGTGGAATTTGAAACAAGGTATTCGGAAAAAAGTTTACTCAGATAACTATTTTAGGTTAAATCTTGTAAAGAAAAAAAGTTTGAGAATGTTGGGAATACATTGGACTTTAACTTTGCTAAAATTAGTTTCATTGCATATATGTTTTGGTATTTGGATAATTGGGATGTAAGACAATTTTTACTTTCTGATGAAATTAAAGGATACTTTGGTATTTGTTATCATTCATATACATAATTGTTATCCTATATTTGCATGTTTTAATCCATGAAATGATATAATCATTTCTAATATTGTCAATTGTCGGGTTAAACAGGTATGGGAAAATTTGGTGATTATTTTACATAAAGGCAAAATGTGTGTATTGGTTATATTATTTGAATATATGTATGGTTTTCCCGCAAACTCATATTGTTATTCCACAAAAAATAAGGGGGATTGCGTATTGAGACAACCCTACCTTTGACTAATTTACTTTGGATCCTTAGTCATGAGTAAAAATATCGAAAAATGGTTGGTTAAGTCATTCTTTAGAGTTGCGAATATAAACAAGGTATGTATGTGTGGGATATCACTTTTTTAATTCAAGTCAAAACGCTAACCTATTAGAAAAAAATGGTAGTTATAAAAAGGCTTATTATTGGAAGTGATGTGAAGCAGCATTTCACAACACTTATTCAATAAAGAATTTGTTCCTCCACTTGATTGTGCCAAATAATGATTACATTGGCGCCTCTCCAGAAAAATTTAATCAGATAATTGGGTTGGTTCGCACCCAAAGGGTTTAATGCAAAATGATTTCTTGATTTACAATTTGGTATATTTGTATTATGTTTTCCTTATATCGAGAATCTTAATGAGTTTTTTTAAAACTTATATGAATGATCGTTAGGATCCATATTCCCATGGTTTAAACGGTATCTGAAGGGGGAAAGGGAGGATGTTATAAGCAAAGAGATACGTAACCATGCTACTGTGAATATGTTTTTTGGAAGGCTTGGTTCTCAGACAATTTCTAGTTTTAACAACGAAATGTGAGTGTTTTTGCTAGACGTTTTCAATTCTTGTCGTTAGTATATGGGCAAGTCTGCTACTCCATACTTCCTGTGGGGAGCTGTTGGATTATTAAGTAGTTTGGATACGCATCCTATACGACTAGAAATGTAGTGAGACTATTGGGGCACACAAGTAAGAACGAAAGGAGTACGTTTTATTATGTAATTAAATATTATAGATTACGTGTTATATAGTTATTTATTATATAATATTACTTCACGAAATATATTCACTGTTAGATGATTCACATCTAGCAATAGGATGATAAGTAGGAGGATGAGTATGAGTATTTAGCATTTTTGTTGTGAAAACTACTAGTGGTAGTAGTAAATAAGATAAGCTAAGGAAAATAGGAGATTGCTCGTCAGAAGAAATAAGATTATTTGGTTCGATTTACCAAAGAAAGAAAAGGAAAAAGGGATATGATTTGCCGAGAAAGAAATTTGAAGTTGCAAAACAGCTAAAAGATAAACTTACAGACATGTTGCGGTAATGAAGTATATATAGACCACACAATCTAAGATTAATGGCCTTGATAGAGTATTGATATTGAGAAATAACAATGTAAGAGTTACAAAATTAGATAAGAGAAAAGGCGACAGATTGATTGACGACAATCAATGAGATCGTGTAATTCTTTAAGAGCCTAGGTGTAGTAACGCCGGCAACGGCGTTGGGCTGCGTTGCCCGGCGTTACTACACCGTAATCCGGCGTTGCCAAACGCCGTTGGGGCCAACGTGCGTTGGGGGTGTATTTAAAAAAAAATCGTTTTGCCCCCTCCAACGGCTATATAGCTGTTTTTAATTTCCCCTCTTATTTTTGAAAAGTTACAAAAAACCCTCTAACGGCTAGTTTGATTTAAAATTTTTTTTTAATAAATTTACAAAAAACACCAATAACGGCTATTTTTTCAAAAAAAACAAATTTCATTTTGCTCCCCCCCCACACAACTCATTATAAATACTTCAATACCTCTATATTATTTTCTCACAAAAAAACACACATTTACAACAAAAAACACATTACAAACTCTTTCACAATGAATCAAAATCAAATTGGTCGAACCGTTTTTGATATCGATGAGGAAACCGACGCATTCTATTTACAAAAAGCTACCGAGTATCACGAATGGCTACTACAACAAGAAGCTCAACCACGATTGACCCGTACCCCGATCTTCCGTGACCGTGAAGATGCCGAAAGACGTCTACGGGCCGATTATTTTGATGATCACTGTAAGTATCCGTTATACTATTTTCGGAGAAGATTTCGTATGAGCCGTAAACTTTTTCTAAAAATTGTCAATGGCATTTCAAGTTATACGGCTAATCCTCTCCCACAACATTTTCATTTCTTCACATCTCGACTCGATTGTACGGGTCGAATGAGTATTAGTGCTCTTATGAAGTGCACAGCTGCCATACGCCAAATGGCATACGGCAGCACACCCGACGCGTTTGATGAATATTTGCAAATGAGTGAGCATACTGCACGAGATGCTCTATTTTTCTTTAATATGTGCATCATGGAATTGTATATGCCGAAGTATTTAAGAAAGCCAACATCTGAAGACGTTGTAAAAATACAACAAAAGCATAACAATGTTCATGGTTTTCCGGGAATGCTTGGAAGTATTGATTGTATGCACTGGGAATGGAAAAATTGTCCAGTGTCATGGCAAGGTCAATACGGTAGGGGTGATAAAAAATACCCTACTATAATGCTTGAAGCTGTAGCTTCGCAAGATTTGTGGATTTGGCATGCGTTTTATGGGATGGCGGGTGCGAATAACGATATTAATGTTTTAGATAATTCTCCGTTATTCGACGACCTATTAGATGACTTAGCCCCTGTGGTTCCGTATGTGGTAAACGGAGTTCAGTATCGTAATGGGTATTACTTGGCTGATGGAATTTACCCGGAGTGGGCAAGTTTCGTCAAATCATTCACGGTTGCAACTGATCCGAAGCATACGTACTTTAAACAGCGTCAAGAAAGTGCACGGAAAGATGTCGAACGTGCTTTCGGTGTTCTCCAAGGACGTTGGGGACTTATTCAACAACCGGCCCGTGCATACGAAGTCAACACATTACGTAGAATCATGTATGCTGGTATCATAATGCATAACATGATTTTAGAAGATCAAAATATGTCGGTTGTTGACTGGAAACATGTGTATTCTAATCCTGCAAGGTCACTGCAAACAGTGTGGATCGATCGATGTCAAACCCAACGTCGTAAAGCAAAAGAATTAAGAGACAAAGATACGCATATTAGTCTCCAACAAAACCTTATGAACCATATTTGGCGCGAAGTTGAAGAAGCATCGGAAGAAGATTAGTCGCCGGGGCGTATTTTTTTTTAATTTTGGAATTTTTTTAATGTGTGTTTTTTTTAAAGTATTGTAATGTGTATTTGAATTTAATGAATGAAATGGTTAGTTTGTTAAATGAATGAAATAATTCTTTAGGGGGTTTTATGAAAATAAAGAGGTGAATGATGTTATTTGGTGTTATGATAAGGAGAGTGGTGTTGGTGTTGGTGTTATGCTGATGTGGCGGCAAAAAATGGGTGTTATGGTGTTACTACACCTAGCTCTTGACGCGTTATGTGTGGAATACATCTTGACGCGTTATTTGCCCAATCACACCAATACACCAAACTATTGAGAGTTCTTTACTTCTATTTCTAACCCAATATAATGTATGATTCTGCACATCATCAAATATGTGTTGGATTGATCAAAGCTAAATACGCTACCATTGCACCCTTTTTAGATCACTCGTATTATGTTAAATATCACAGCCTTGAGCATCACAAATCAATTGAGTTGAGCATAACTTAGCTTGTTTTCATCACCCACATTTATGATGAAGCAAAATAATCAGCTGAGCATAATAAGAAGATTATTCACGAACCTGTGGTAATTTTAGTGTTATCAACTATTTTTATTTTAGGTCATTGTGCTTAACTTGAGACTAATGGCCTTATACAAGTTTAGCTCAAGACGGGTTAAGAGGTGCGGAGTGCACACTCGTGATAGTTAGCTTGATACCGGCACGACAAAGACGCAGGGGTCAATGGCGTCGCGCCCCTTGCAGGATTAAGCGGCAGCTCCCTTTGGGGGTCAATGGGCCGCGCCCCTTGTTGGGGTCCTGCCAAAACCAAACCATCGCATCTTTTACCAGTTGGTGTATAACCGAAAATAACTGAATTTTGGTGGCTGTGAATACAAAAAGATTTGTGGTCTCGTTTTCATTTGCAGAACATTACATCATATAATACTCTAACGTTTCTAATTGACTTCTCTTGCCTTGGATTTCAATTCTAACTTTTCTTATCCAATTAAGGATTTCGTGAACCCGAGACATATAAGGTCAAAATATTTAAATCTGAAATTGATAACGCGATTCAGATTGATATCCATATTATAAACCAGTCACACAAAAATAAATTTTCCTGCACAACCTGAACATAAGATTGACACGCAAGAGAGCATCTAGCAAATTCCCGCACTCTGAATCACAAATTGGGTAAGGAAAGACATGTTAATGGAAGAAATCAAGGTTCTATCACACATGTGGATTTCATATCGGTATATGGCCCTAAAGTCTAATTGGATAGATTGGTTAGGCAATCCTACAATATCTTAATTTTGTTCCTCTAGCTTCTTGCTAGTTGCTTTTGAATGAATGTCGTCCAAAAAACAATTGGCACAATCTTTGGGATTTGATTATAGTTTTGAAGGGTTTGGTACTTAAATCTGTTGATTGATATACTAACTTAAATCTCTAAATTATGTCACAGTCAAATTCAGGATGCACTACAAGAAAAAGTAGAAGAGGTGACGATGTTATCCCGGGCGACAAAAGTCGTCGGGGAAACATCGCTAAACGACAAAATACGTCCTACGTGGCACCAATTCCGATAGACTTTTTAGTCAAAGTTTGAAGATGGTTTGCTGGGCGACATGTCGCCCGCTCACTTTTCTCTGGCGACATGTCGCCGGGGATACGTTTTACAACATATTGACTGGGTTTAAGTAAATAGTTAGTGTTGATTATCTGGGAGGTGACGTGGCAGGTGGTTTCCCGGGCGATATGTCGCCCGGGATACCTAATTGACTTTCGTTGACTGTCTTTAGGATATTGGTTAATGTTGGTGACGTGGCTAGATGATTCCCCGACGACATGTCGCCCAGGATGGTAGCATTGGGCTTGTATTTTGGTTTGGGTTTTTATTTCATAAGCTTATTTTGGGCTTATACTTGGCGGGCTGACCTTGCCAACAGTATCCTCGGCGACTTGTCGCCCGGGATAGTGTGTTGACTTCGTTAACTTTAAGTCGTTTATTAATTTATAAAATATATAAATAATATATTAATTATTACTTATAGATATATACTTGATAAATAATAACTATATAAAAAACACTACGTTTTATAGGTTCGTTTCGGTCCGATATGCCGTATACTCAAACAAAAAATATAATGTGTATTTTGTATGCCGATATGCCGATATGCCGTATTTTCTAGGTTCGTTTCTAGGTTCTATGATAAATAATAATTATATATTTGATAAATAATAACTATATAAAAAAACACTCCGTTTTCTCGGTTCGGTCAAGATATGCACTACCCTTATATTGTATTGTGTTTTGGTACAAGTTGTAATGTATTTAAGTAGATTCCATATTGGTTTATACAGGTTTGATTATTGGTAGATTTTTTCCGGAAAAATTCCGGAAAAAATCTGGAAGTAGCCTGTTGTGCAGGCAGTACCAAAAAAATGCAGACTTATCCCGGGGGACATGTCGCCCGAGAAAGTCAGCAACCTAAAATAATTTGCAGACTTATCCAGGCGACATGTCGCCCGGGAAAGTCATCACTAAACGACAAAATATATTTTCTAGCATTGACAAGGCAACGTATAAGAAAAACTTTTCCGGGCGACATGTCGCCCGGGATAGTACGCAATTAATTAACTAAACAAAGATTACTGTTAAGCATTTTTTTTATAACAGCATTATCCCGGGCGACATGTCGCCAGGGAAAACCCTCCACTGTGGCACTTAAATGTTTGACTAAAACAATGTGGGTCCGGCGATGTCGCCCGGGAAAGAATCCCCTTCGAGCTTTCCCCATCGACGTATCCCGGATGACATGTCGCCCGGGATAACTATCCCCAGCGATAAGTCGCCCGGGAATCCACGGATTTGTCTCTGGGGATAGTGGTAAATGTTGTAGTGTTGTGGATTTTTTTTTGAACAAATTCGTATGGAAAAATACTCAAAAAAGCTTTAGCTGATTCTTCTGCATACGCTAATTGAGTAAGAGATATTTGATGCTGATTAAAGAACAGGAATGAAAATCATTATAGTTAAACGTACTTGTACTTCATAACTGATAAACTTCATAACTGATAATGACTTCCATCTTTAAAAAACATGATATTATAACAACTTCCATTTGAATTGATAGCATAAGACTGCCTGTGTGATGGTCACAATTAAAACACTCCTCACTCACTTCCCTTCAATATCAAATCATACCCCTTTCAATTTCGTCTCACTCAGTCATCACTCAAACCCTTTAACAATCACTCACCATTTGTAATTTACGTATACCCCACTTGAACACACAACAGACTCATATACACACACAAAAAAAAATACGCCTCATAGCTAGTGGTCAACATTTAAAAGTGGAGCCTCACGCCGCGTGACAAGGGTGTTTTTGTAACAAGTCATGTGTGACCCTTCCCCTCACCAGTGCCTCGCGCTCACCATTACACATAGTCAAAAGTTTCATTTCAGTTTTGCGAACTTATTTTCATATAACAAGACAAAAATGGAGAACAAAATAATTAGATTTTGAGATACATATACTGATACGAATCACTGTCACTAAAGTCCTTTTTATGTACGTAGTACTTATTACCAAAACAAGTAGATACAACATGTGTCACAATCTACGAACCTATTATCAGATTTGTTGAAAAAAAAAGTCACAACTATTAGATGATAAATGTTAGTCAAAGTAATTAATCTTAGTCAAAGTTGTTAGTTAAAGAAATTATTGTTAGTCAAAGTAATAGGCCCAAGCCCGGTTTGTGGGTTTAGAGTCTGTTAGGGTTTGTTCTCTATTGTAAGCTATAAATAGTTGATCAATAAAAGTTATGCCTCACGGGGTTTATTCATCATCTAACATGGTATCAGAGCCAGGTTGGGCTCAGTGGTGGTGTGGATGGTGTTCCCTCGGTTAGACCCCTGTTCGACGGTATTAGTGGTTCCCGGTAAACCTTGTACCGAAAGGAAGCCGGTAAAAAGGCGGGGTGTTCCGATGGTAAAGGTCGGCGGTATGAAAAAGGTGGGATCGTGGCTATAGTTGGGTTTGAGGGGAGGATTGTTGGGTGTGCAAACCCAATCCCACATCGGTAGAATCATAATCTTAAAGTTAACATATAAGCTTGGTGGGCTACTCCTTCTATCACCAATTGGTTTTAGAATGGAACCTCAGTTGGGCTTATATGCTATACTTGGTGAGATGCTGGGCCTAGGATATCCTACAATTGGTATCAAAGCCAGGTTGGGCCCAGTAGTGGTGTGGATGGTGTTCCCTCGGTTAGACCCCTATTCAACTGTATTAGTGGATCCCGGTAAACCTTGTACCGAAAGGAAGCCGGTAAAAGGCAGGGTGTTTCCATGGTAAAGGTCGGCGATATGAAAAAGGTGGGATCGTGGCTATAGTTGAAGGGGAGGCCCATGGAGGTTTAGGTTTGAAGGGGGGATTGTTGGGCTTATATGTTAGACTTGATGAGATGTTGAGCCTAAGATATCTAACAATTGGTAGCAAAGCCAGGTTGGGCCCAGTAGTGGTGTGGATGGTGTTCCCTCGGTTAGACCCCGGTTCAACTGTATTAGTGGATCCCGGTAAACCTTGTACCGAAAGGAAGCCGGTAAAAGGCGGGGTGTTCCGATGGTAAAGGTCGGCGGTATGAAAAAGGTGGGATCGTGACTATAGTTGATGGGGAGGCCCATGGTGGTTTGGGTTTGAGGGGAGGATTGTTGGGTGTGCAAACCCAATCCCACACCGGTAGAATTATAATCTCAAAGTTAACATATAAGCTTGATGGGCTACTCCTCCTATCACCAATTGGTTTTAGGATGGAACCTCATTTGGGCTTATATGTTAGACTTGATGATACCACTTGTTGGATAATAACAACAACAAACCCGAAGTTCGATCGCGGAACGCTAGATCGCGAGTTGTATCGAGCACAAGCAGCAAACACGAGAGACTACAAAGAATCGACAAGAATATGCACACGTTATACCCTCATACCAAACCTTTATTAAAACCCTAATAAAGCTATTACAATGAGGAAGAAGAATCCTGATCACGCTTGCCCATCTTGACGAACCCACTTGACTCCTTCTTTAGACAGTCTCTCTTCAGATGACCCTATGAATGACATATGAAGCACTTGAGTTTACCAGTTCCACCTCTTGACTTAAGCCGTGAACT
>BQNB010007798.1:8875-92269 GCA_026074375.1 Tanacetum coccineum | reverse complement strand
AAATAAGCTCGTGGTTCGTGAGCTTTTTGTATAAGATGTGGCTTTAAAAACCCATTAAGTCTTAATAGGGCTTATTTGTTAAGCCAATCAAGCTTAATGCTTTGTCCTTCAAAAAATAAGCTAGAAATAAGCACAATAAATATATGTTGCATGTAATAAGCTCGAACAACCATTCCTTTATGTTTTCTAGTTGGGTCGTACTATTCACAAGTTTCAATAAGTCGAATAAGGTCAAATAAGCCTTCCCATAAGCTTATTATATAAGCCGAATACAAATAAGCTATAAAGTACTATTTTTATTACACGAAAATAACCACGATCACAAAACTATGATTTCCTTATACTTAGTATCATTATTTTCGAACCACAAGTAATACCTTTTATGGTTTACGTAGTTTTAAAATCTTTATTTTTACAAAACGAGTTGTACAACAAATGATTATGCATCAAGATAACCTCAAAAGTACAAATTTTATAAAGATTTGATGACTTACAAAGATTGAAGGTTTTAGAAGGATGAACAAGACTAAAACAACCCAAATATTGTTTAACTAATACCCGAATGATACAAATGATCAAACCTTCAACAAGTCTTCAAAAGTTTTTGATCAAAGATGAAAAGATATGGGTTTATGTATGTGTGTGTGTATTTTCAGACAACAAACACAAGAAGAGAGAAAAGATATGAGTTTTATATGTGTGAAATGGGATATGAAGAATGTTAGGAGTATGACAAGTTATAAGGCAAAAGTTTACACACATACACACACTTAAGCAAAAACAAATAGCAAGAGTGTGTGTGGTATGTGTATGCATCGAACAAAGGGGGGACAAGCACAAGGGGGTCCAATTTGATCCACCAATCAAACTTGGTGAGTACATGTCCTTGTTCCAACTATATGTGAATGTTGTATGTTTATGAATTCAAAAATGGTATCCTAGACATGTATGTGTGTGTATTCGGTTAGAATGAGCCAAGGGGGGACCAAATGTGGTCTCCACCATCTAAGAGTTAGTGCTTCATGTTTGATTTAATTTACATAGCTTCATGCATGCAAAAATTGATCAAGATAAAAACGCATCAGCAACTACCGAAAAAGATAACGGTATCATCAAAAATTATGAAATTTTAAATATCAATTAAAAACGTAAAAACACGTCTACTGACGAAAGACTACAACGATTGGATGCACGGATCACTTTTCGGCAATAAATCTTAAATAATAACGGAACTACTTCTCGGTTAAACGTAAAAATTAAACAAAACTTTAAAAATTCAAATTATCAAACGAAAACAGCTAAAATATAGATCGGAAATTTACGGGGTGTCACACTTTGTTGGGTTTGTTCCAGACTAGCTCCATCTCAGTCGGCACTATTCCCTTATTCTCACTTTTACTCCTTTTTTATGTCATACCTAAGGACTTCTACACTAACTAGTGGATTGTTCCTAGGTAGATCCCCTTGGTTCTCGCTAGATCATAGGAACTAATACCTAACCTTACCAATCTTATAACTCCGATAAAATTAAATACATGGTCGGTCTTTTTGGTACAGTTCACCTTGCCATAAAACCAATTGAAAAAAACTACTCAATCAGATTACTTTGTGATAAAAAAAATCAAAGCTTTTTAGTACTTGATTGTTTTTGAATTTTTTCAGAAAATGCTCCCCTCAGACATGTGCAAACGATTAAACAAAAGTGGTTAGCACTAGGAGAATGGAGTATACAATAAGAGTCCCCCAAAGTCACAATTTTAATCAGTTTTCATTTTAAATCACCTTTTTCTCCTTATATCAAAAACTTAAACCAGAACTTGATATTTTGGATATCAATTGATTCAAATATGTTAGAAAACTGGGAGAAAAATGTGCTGATTATTCACAAGCCGAATGGGGGAACATATTAATGCTCCCCCTGAATCTATGAGGGTACGTGTGAGTGACGAGTATAAAAATTTTGAAGGATTTTGAGTTTAACAAAAAAACTCTTGAAAGACTTTATACATTGACACTTAACACCTAAAGATACACTACATATTTATAATAATGTACAAGATAATTATGCAACATAAGATGATATTGACCTGAGTAATGGAATGATGAAATCATTCAGTTCTCTGGATAAGTCTGTAGTCAACATCTCTTAACCTTCCACCAACAAAGCTTTCGAGACTACTTCTGAAAATTCTCCTAATCTTGAGTCTTCTCTCGATCACCTCCATAAACTCCTTACTCCTCCTTCTATCAACTTCAGACCGAACTTGTTTCCTATGCCCGGGAATGAACTTAAACATCTTGACGGTCTTTAACCATGGTGATCCAGCTTATCCAGAAATCCTATTCCAACATGCCGGATTCACTAAACTTGAGACCTCATCCTCCATCAGATCTCACGCATCATCTTCTTCTGATCATTTATGTCTCTGTAGATTACCGCCCTCGGCTTGCTGACTATGGTGTAATCAAGTTTGAATAGAAAGTCAGATGCATCTTAGTTCTGGTTGGAGTGAGAATGAGTATCGTTAGAAGTAACTTTCAATGCCTTGAGCTGCATATCTCTACACGATTTCTGATGACGATGTATTCTAAACCACAGGTGTTGACTAGCGTCAAAGAGGATGAACTTGTGGCACGAGAAAAATGATTTGAGATGACCCTTGAGATGAAGTAGTACAGGTCTTTCAAAATCAAAGGATGCAGAATTTTTTGAAGTCCCAGCTTCTGAGATCTCGTATTCCTTGTAGTCATCTACATGGGCGAAGAACAATCTCTTTTAAGAAGGTATACCCGTATCTTTCAGCTATGGTTGCCTTTGAGTCACAATACATAGGTATTTTATCAAAGTGAAAGCCATAATCTATGAGCTGAGTTCTCAACCTTAAAACTTGAGCGCAGCACGCAAATAAAGACACATATTCGGCTTTTGCTAAAGACATTGAAGTGTAGTCCTGCTTTTTGGAAGACCAGCTGAGTAACTTATCACACCTATGAATTGTATGCCACCAGATGTGCTTTTACGAGAATCGAGACAGCCCGCGTGATCCAAATCTAAAAAAGCAGTTAGTTCAAAACCGGTGTCATTCGGATACCAAAGACCCATGTTAATGGAATCTTTAAGGTACCAAAAGATCCGCTTAACCGCAGTAAGATGTTTCTTAGTCGGTTTCGCTTGATAACGAGCACAATAACATGTTGCATTACAATATCTGGTCTACTTATTGTTAGGTACATGAGTGCTCCAACCATACTATGATATTTCGTTTGGTCGACTAGAGTACCACTCAAGTCAGCATCTAGGTGTTTTGTAGCCATTGGTGTACCAATGCTATCACATGAGGTCATACCATGCTTTTTAAGTATCCTTTTAGCATACTTAGCTTGGTTTATAAAGATACCACGAGGGGATTGGTGGATCTGAATTCCTAAAAAGAATTTCAGCTCCCTCATGATAGACATATCAAACTTGATGTGCATTAGTTTTTCAAATCATTTTGAAAGTTTTGGGTTCGTAGAACCAAAAATAATGTCATCAACGTAAATTTGTACAAGCAATATGTCTTCCCCATGTTTAGTTATGAATAGAGTTGGATCAATAGAACCTTTTAGAATCCTTTGGATACCAGGAAGTTGGAGAGTTCATCATACTATGCTCTTGGTGCTTGTTTGAGACCATATAATGCTTTCTTGAGCTGGTTTACGTACACTTCTTCCTTCAGAGGTCTATAAAGAAATGTTGTTTTAACGTCCATCTGGTATACTATAAATGATTTGTGTGTTGCGTACGCAATGAACAACCGGACAGCTTCCAACCGAGCAACTGGTGCAAATGACTCTTCAAAATCAATTCCTTCCTTTTGAGCATATCTCTTAGCTACAAGACGAGATTTGTTGCGAATAACAGTATTTTCCTCATCACGTTTGTTTTTCTAGAGCCACTTCAAGTTAATGACATTTTTTCAAAGTGGTATGTCGACTAATTCCTATACATCTAATCGATCAAACTGGTGAAGTTCTTCATGCATCGATTCAATCCATGCAGAATCAGTCATGGCTTCTTTGATGTTCTTCGGTTTGGTTGGACTCACGGTGAGTGCGAACATACACATCTCGCCATCTATTTCTAGCTGACATCTTGTTCTAATTGATTGAGAAGGATTTCTAATGACTTATTCTAACGGGTGATCTTTTGTCCAACGTTGTCCAGAAGGATGGTGTTGATAGAATGTATGCATGTTTGACGAATCAAAATGATAAGACGATGTCTCCCCTTGTTCTTGTACTGGTGTACTAAAGATGTTGATAAATTCATCGTCGTCAACTTGTGTATATTCGCTATTGGTTTTTGCTTAAATAATGTTCTTAGGGGTAGTGACAGTTGGTGCTTGAGTTGGTGCTTGATTTGTAGTTTGAGGTGTTGTATGAATGTTCAATGAAGGTTCAGCTGCAACAACGGTTGTTGTAGAAAAGTGAGTTATGTTCTGATGTTGACGTTTATCAGGAGCATCAGCAGCATGTACAGTGGAAGACTTTGACACAACTGGAGTAGTTCCATTGAGTAATTCATCGAACATTAGACTAAATAGCAAATCCAGCTCATTTGACGTTGTTACTGTCTCAGCTGTTTGAGTAACATTTTCTTGACTTTGGGGACCGGGACTTAAACTGTCATGTTCAAGTGTCGTTGTCGGACATTGTGGAACGGGGTCAGAACTGACGTGATCTGACGCCATCTAAGGCAATTCGTCAAAGTTAACATGAATGGTTTCAACTATTATTCTTGTTCTCTTGTTAAATACCCTGTAGGCTCTTGACTGAGTAGAATACCCTACAAAAATACATGCATCACCTTTTCCTTCATTTTATCAAGATTTTCACCATCTCTGACGATGTAACAAAGAGAGCCAAAAATGTGAAAGAACTTAACTAACGGTTTCCGGGCATTGATGATGTGGTAAGGTGTTTTCTCATGTCGAGGAATTACGAGTGAACGGTTTTGAGTAAAACATGTTGTTGCAATTGCTTCAGCCCAGAAGAACAAAGGAACTTTAGTGGCGCTTAGCATTGTTCGAGCAGCCTCAACAAGAGTACGGTTCCGTCTTTTGACAACGCTGTTTTGTTCATGTGTTCGAGCAGTTGACGTTTCGTGTCTTATACCCTCTTTTGAAAATTACGCATGAAGAGTTTTATTCAGAGATTTCGTGCCTCTGTCAGTTCAAACTGTTCTAACTTGAGCATGAAGTCTTCTTTGTACAAGTGTGAGGAAATCAATGAGAACTGCAGGTGTTTCGTCTTTGGACCTCAAGAAGTGAGTCTAAGTGTATCTGGAGTAGTCATCAACAATTACAAGAACATATTTCTTTCCATTAATGCTTTCTACCCGCATGGGACCGCATAAATCCATGTGTAAAAGTTGTAACCGTCGTTTGGAACTCGGGGTAGTCTTAGTATGAAAAGACTTTCTTTTTTGCTTTCCTCAACTCGCAAGAAGAACAAAGAAGATCTTTGACGAATTTTAATTTTAGAAGGCCAGTGACAATATTATTCTTCGAAAGCAAGTTAATGGTGTCGAATTTTAGATGAGAGAGGCAACGATGCCATAACCATGCTTGAGACGATGTTGCATTGGCCATTAAACAAATTAGATTGGGAGTTGAAGAGCCAGTTTCAACCGATCTACTAAAGTCAAGAAGGAACCGATCCACTGACTCCTTTGGGAACTAATCTACTGAAGTCAAGAAGGAACCGATCTACTCATTCCTTCATGAACTGATCTACTCATTCCTTCAGGAACCGATCTACTCATTCCTTCAGGAACCAATCTACTCATTCCTTCAAGAACCGATCTACTCATTCCTTTAGGAACCGATCTACTCACTCCTTCAGGAACCGATCTACTTATTCCTTCAGGAACCGATCTACTCATTCCTTTCAGGAACCGATCTACTCATTCCATCAAAAACTAATCTATTAGTTTTTTTTAAGGAACTAATTTATCACCTAGAACCAAACTCAAACACCTTCCATAACACCAACAATAATCACTTTACCTACTTAAGATCCTACAAATCATTTTCACTTCATAATTCATGGTAAAATGGAAACGAAAGATACTTTATCTTCGTATTCTAATTCGGAAGAACAAGAAATGCAACAAATTCAAGACAAAGCAAAAGAAAGTTACATGGTATCTTTTTGATGACTTCATTCACATCTCAAGCTTCTTTCAAACAACGACTTAAAAGGAACTCAAATAGAGTGTGGATTCAAACGCACATTTGCGACACTCTTTGGTCAAGATGTAGAGACTTTCACATGCACAATATTCCTAAACATAGATCAACTAGAAAAGCAACTTGACAATGAAGAATTTCAAGAGATTGGATCCATGGCTGCTTTTAAAGTACTCGAGACACAGTTTCAGATGTTCATCAAGTCACAGATTTATTTAGATGATGAATATGTTGTAATGACATGCAACTACTTTCTACAATACCTCACTCGAGATTCCAGAATTCCGTGATACACTGATCCACCACATGGAATCTGTTAAGAAGTTAATTGATGAAAGAGCACAACATAAACGAGAGTATGACAACAGGGTGAATGAAAGATAGATGCAGACAACATAGAGAAAGGTTGATACGTGTAAAGCATTGGATGCTAGTTTGGTTAACACAGCAAGTAGTCGGACATAACCAGTAGAGCAGGATACAAGCAGTGGATCAGGGAATGATGCACATGCTGATGATGCAGATATCAGACCCATATATAATGAAGAGACAATGGCGGAGGTACAATTGACTACTGAATGTAATGTATTTGCTACAGGACAACAGCGTGCTGAGCAACCTGAATTCAATAATGAAGGAGAGGTTGACCAGAATGCTCAACAATATCATGACAAATGTCCTTTACATACTAAATTTACTGATAACCAGACAACTGAACTTTCAAATCAATCTCTAGAATCTGAAAATATTTGTCTCAAAAAGACCGTTGCCTAGTTTCAAAAAGATTTTTCAAGAATGGAACACATTGTGTTTTAATCCTTGAATTAAATATTAAATCAGCTTTAAAAGAAGGGCAACATGGTCACTTTTCGAAAGTAAAAGTAAAGAACTAGTGAAAACCATGACATAGATGTAATTGAAACAATAAACCATCGAATTGGAACATAAAGTGGCAAATACTTAAGGAAAAGAGACTTTGAAAAAGCATTACAAAGAACTGTATAATTTTATCAAGACAACGAGAGCTAAGACTATAGAACACACAACTTCTTTGATTGCTCAAAATGTTGAGTTCAAAGCTCAACTTCAGGAAAAAGGGTTTGCAATTGCAGCATTAAAAAATAAGTTAAGAAAATTAACAGGAAATAGTGTGAATACTAAGTTTGCAAAACCATCAATCTTAAGGAAACCGGTTTTACAACCACATAGAAACCAATCAGTTGTTAGACAACCGACTGCATTTAAGTTTGAACGACCTATAATTGATGTGAATAACGATTTGTCAAAACCAGTCACTACACATAATAGTGTGAATACTAAGTTTGCAAAACCATCAATCTTGGGGAAACCAGTTTTACAACCACATAGAAACCAATCAGTTGTTAGACAACCGACTGCGTTTAAGTCTGAACGACCTAAAATTTCAAAACCACGGTTTGCCTCCCAAGTTGATGTGAACAATGACGATTTGTCAAAACCAGTCACTACACATTATCTGCCTAAGAGAAGAGAATTTGCAAAACCTCATAACATGATTGCAACTAGCTCATCTAGGTATAGCTCAAACGACATTGTTCATAATCACTACCTAGAGGAGGCTAAGAAAAAGACACAAGAACACTCTAGGAACTCTAGAAATTTTTCTGACTCCAAACATTTTGTTTGCTCGACATGTCAGAAATGTGTCTTTAATGCAAATCATGATTCTTGTGTTACAAAATTCCTGAAAGAAGTCAACTCGCGTGCTAAGGTTCCATCCAATAAGACAACGAACAGAAACAAACCCGTAGAGCAAATAAGGGTTGCAACGAAACCAAATAGACAGATCCCAACAGGACATAGGTTTTCAATAAAAAGGACTTCCACTGTGCATGAGAAAACAACAAGTCCTAGATCTTGTCTTAGGTGGCAACCAACGGGTAGAATTCTCAAGACTGTTTGTCTTAGATGGGTTCCAACCGGAAAGATATTCACCTCTAGCACAACAAAGGTTGACAGTGAACCCCCAAATGGTTCAAAAGAAGATATCACTAACCAATGTGAAAGCGAACAAGCTCTTGATGTTAGTGCAGGTACTCTCTTAAGTACAGGTACATCGTTCAATCCTATAAAGGAAGGACTCAAAGTTTGGTTGCGGAAAAGACAGATATCTTATAAAACAGGGCTTCAAGGAATTTTGATCTAATGATCATCACAAAGACGTTTGATCGCAGCAGATCAAGCCTCGGTCTTCATGGCAATGATGTCTGATCACAACAGTTCAGACCTCGTACCACAACGACAAGAGATGTCTGTTGAAAATGTCTCTTCAGGCCTCGTTCCTCAAGGACAAAAGGCGTCAGATTATGACAACTCTGACCCCATGCCCCCAAGACAAAATGTTGTTCCTACAGTAGAGAAGACAGTTTCGTCACAACAAGGGTTGGAATTTCTCTTCAGTCCTTTACTTGAAGAATATTACAATCCAGCAATTGGTCATGCTGAGGACAACAACGATGATCAAGCACCGAATGCATCGTTTCAAGAAGATGAATTTATCAATCCTTTTTGTACTCAGGTATAAGAAACTGGTGAGTCTTCCTCACGCAACATTGATAATACCGATGTGCATTCATTTCAACCACAAAGTCATGATTACCAATGGACAAGAGATCATCCATTAGAACAAGTTCGTAGAAATCCAACCATGCCAGTTCAAACAAGACGAAAGCTTGCCACGGATCATAAAATGTGTATGTTCGTACTCACGGTGAGTATTGTTGAACCAAAGAACATTAAGGAGGAAATGGCTGATTCTGCATGGATCGAAGCAATGCAGGATGATTTAGGACATTATGGGTTGACTGTCGTAAATACAGAAAAATGGTAATGTACAATCTGAATAAAATGTTGAAACTTTGATATTTACACTTTTAACCTTGAAGATTGGTTGATTTTGCACATTATTAAACCCTAAAATATGGAAAGTTCGTCATGTTTAACCTAAACTTTGAATAAGGTTGAATATTATGTCCTAAGCTATTCAAAATACTTATAGAAATTCAATTGATGAATATTCTAATTTTGGAAACTTACTAAAATGGAAAGTTTCTAAAAATAGAAGTATATTAAATGTTAATGGTTTGTAATTCGAATCATCATTTCTTTTGTTTAGTGTTGTTTTCGGTCAATGATGGGAGTTGATTTTGATTATTCCTGTGGTGTTATCTTTGGTTAGTCGCTTTCGCTTTTGGCATAAGGCGTCCAAACTATTTCTGACCTTACCGTTAAGGGTTTATCAAGACATATTTATTCTCTATCTTTGATTACCTTATGTAATTGCTACATTTGCTCTGAGCCTTTTATCTTGGGCTTTATTTTTGATCAGTTATTATGTTCCATTTGAACCTGCTGATCGTACTTTGGGTATTTGAAACCTTTGATATTTGAAACCTGTGATATTTGAAACCTTTGATATTGAACCTTTGCTCTATGATCCTTTGAAATGGACTTTGATATGATTTGCTTTGAACCCTTCAGTTTGAGAACCAAGCCATAATTGTTTAAAACGACCATTATTTGAACCCTGCTATGCTACCTTTGATATTTGAACCTTTGACATTGAACCTTTGCTATGATCCCTTTGAAATGAACTTTGATATGACTTTGCTTTGAACCCTTCAGTTTGAGAACCAAGCCACTATTTGTTTCCTAGCCATGAAGGTAACATGGCCGTGTCATTGATGCACCTTTGGCATGACTCATGTGTGGGTGAGTGATTTCTCACACCGTCCCCCATTTGATATTATATGTGCACTATGAAGATTATTATTTGTTTAAGGGGCGTATGGATGCATCCTAGATTTGTTTTGTATTCGATGGATTATGACATTATGATATTTGGATATTTGGTGACTGATGTTTGGGTGCAATCCACGTCTTTCACATTTGGAGCTAGCTACTCCATGGTTACTATGATATGATTTGTTTGGGCTTGGTGATTGAACTTAATTTGATTCTCTGATTCATCTTACCTTACACTATGAATTGACTTCTGATTTGTCTTACCTTATATTTGTATCCCTTTGATCATGTATTGTGATATCCTTTGTACTTTGTATCGTATCCTTTGATTTCCGTTATCTTTTGCATTCGATTATATATATCTGTTCACTGGGCTTTGTAAGCTCAGCCGCACTTTCTTTTCCTGCGGCAGGTATCTAAGCTAGGAGCTGGGGTTGCTTTCAGGCTATGAGTGCTGAGTGTGGACTTACCCTAGAGATCTTAGTTTTGATATATGAATTGTTTCTTTTCAAGACATTTGTTATTTCGTTTGGATATGTCTATCTTTGAGAACTTATGTACCTTAAGTCGTGTTGACTTATTTCCTTTGGTTATTTATTAAGACTTCTGCTGTTTATGCTTGTGTTATGATTATGTATGCCTTTGATGTCACACCATATTTGTAATACTTCTACCCTTTTGGGTCGGGGCGTTACATTATTCATTGGGTTTTGACAAAAAATGTTTCAAGTTTCATTTGGCTATAACTTGGCCGTTTTAAGTCCGATTTTAAAGTGCGATATGTGAAAAATCAATTAGCCTTTCAATGAAGTTTTACCAATTATAATATGGTATCAGAGCCATAAACACTCACCATCAAAAACCCTAAATAGCCTCTCCTTTTTTTTTCATACGCATGCTTGCTGCCAATTAAATAAGTTTTGCATAATGATTATTGCATAGCTAATTCAATATTGCTTTTTGCCGCTTATTAAAAACTTTGCATCTAGTATGATGATGTATAGTGCAACCAATTCGTTGTATCCTTGTGTGTACTTGGCAACCCATCAGCCACCGATCCAATTTGTTAGTTCTTCGGCTCAACAGTCACCTATACATTATTATGGAGCACCTGCTATGTCTCCCGCTCCGGTTTCTTATGCTCCTACTCCTCCACATGCATTTCATACCATGACTCTTCAAAATCCAAACTGGAATATGGACACGGGAGCATCATCTCATTTGGCGGACAATACAAGTATACTCACATCTTGTAGCAATTCAAGCATTTATCCATCTGTATTTGTTGGCAATGGTCACTCTATTCCTGTCACTCATACTGGACATAGCTTTTTGCATACATCTTCTAAGCCTCTTCATCTTAATCATATTCTTGTCACACCTCATATAATTAAGAATTTAATTTCAGTTCGTCAATTTACTCGTGACAATGATGTTTCTGTTGAATTTGATGCTTATGGTTTTTCGGTAAAGGATTACCAGACCGGACGGATTCTTCTTCGTTGTGATAGTACGGGAGACCTTTACCCGGTCACTCAGCAACCTTCGTCTCAAAATCCAGTAGTATTGCTTTCATTTAGTTCCACTACATGGCACAGACGCCTGGGTCATCCTGGAGACGATGTGCTACGTCGTTTAGAGTCAGGAAATCTAATTTCATGTCATAAACCAAAGTTGCCTACTTTGTGTCATGCATGTCAATTAGGTAAACATGCTAAGCTTCCGTTTTATAATTCCAAATCTTTGGTTGATTCTGTGTTTGAAATCATTCACTCGGATATATGGACATCACCAATTCCAAGTGAAAGTGGAATTAAATATTATGCTATATTCTTAGATCATTTTTCACACTTTGTTTGGGTCTACCCTTTGCATAAAAAATCTGATTTGTTTGATAATTTTGTCGCATTTCGTGCTTACGTGAATAGACAATTTAATGTCGACATCAAGGCCTTGCAGTGTGACCATGGTGGCGAATATGACAACACCCGTTTCCATGAACTTTTCCGCCAAAATGGCATACAATTTCGGTTTTCTTGCCCTCGTACTTCGCAACAGAATGGTAAATCCGAGCGTATGCTTCGCACCATTAATAACCTTATCCGTACATTACTCTTTCAAGCTCACATACCTCCATCTTACTGGGTGGAAGCTCTTAATATGGCTGCTCACCTTTTAAATAGATTACCTTCTACCGCCATTAATAATGAAATACCATTCACCAAACTCTATAACCAAACCCCCACATATGAAGATTTGCGTGTCTTTGGATGTCTTTGCTATCCTCATGTTGATGCTTCACATAAACTAGAACCACGTTCCACACCTTGCATCTTTCTTGGTTACCCCGCCAATCATCGTGGTTATCGGTGTCTCGACTTGGTCTCCAATAAAAATATTATTTCGAGACATGTGCGGTTTGATGAAGACGTTTTTCCATTTGGAAATGTTACGTCTTCTAATAAACCAACATATGATTTCCTTTTACCACTTATACAAACTACAACCAATGTTCCCACCACTGAACCATTTTTCCAACACATAGATGAACCAAACAACCTAATTATGCCCCATCCTACAACCCCTCCAACCAGCCCACCACAACCAGATACCCCTCCATATCATAGCTCAACACCAATCTCACCACAACCCGATACCCATCCATCTCATAGCTCAACACCAATCCCAACTTCGGCCCAAACACAATCACATGCCCAAACGGTAGATAGCCATACTCCAATTCCCATAAATAATTCATCACAAACCATGCCTACCCATCCCATGGTCACTCGCGCTAAAGCTGGCATTTTTAAACCGCTTGAACGTATGAATTGTCATGTTACCACTACTTCACCGCTTCATCGCTCTCATGTTCATGCTCTTCGTGACCCTAACTGGAAAGAAGCTATGTTAGATGAATATAATGCTTTAATTACTAACGAAACGTGGGTCCTTGTACCCCGTCTAGCCAACGTTAATGTGGTTCGTTCTATGTGGCTTTTCAAACATAAATTTAATGCAGATGGCTCATTAAGAAGGTATAAGGCCCGTCTTGTTGCAAACGGACGCAGCCAACAACAGGGTATTGACTGTGATGAGACATTTAGTCCGGTTGTTAAACCCGCTACCATTCGTACTGTTTTGAGTCTTGTAGTTTCTCGTAACTGGCCCATTCATCAGCTTGATGTAAAGAATGCTTTTCTTCATGGTCACTTATTTGAGACTGTTTATATGCATCAACCTCCTGGGTTTGTTGATCCTAACAAACCTGATTATGTTTGTCATCTGCAGCGGTCTTTGTATGGGCTTAAGCAAGCCCCGCGTGCTTGGTTTCAGTACTTTGCTAGTTATGCTAAACGAGTCCGTTTTCAGCATAGTAAAACTGACTCCTCTTTATTTGTCTTTCATCGAGTATCTGACATTGCTTACTTGCTGCTTTATGTGGATGATATTATTCTTACAACATCATCTTCATCAATTTTACAGCGGATCATTGCTTCCCTCCACAATGAGTTCGCTATGAAGGATCTTGGTTCACTCAATTATTTTCTTAGTATTTCTACTCAGCGATCGACATCTGGCTTGTTTTTGTCTCAATCAAAATTTGCAGAGGAAATTCTTGTACGAGCTCATATGCAAAATTGTAACCCATGTCGGACCCCTGTTGATACAGAGTCCAAGCTTGGTTCGGATGGTGACCCTGTCAGCGACCCAACCTTATATCGCAGCCTTGCTGGTGCTCTTCAGTATCTTACCTTTACGCGCCCAAACTTATCTTATGCTGTCCAGCAGGTCTGTCTTTATATGCATGACCCTCGTGATTTGCACTTTACTGCTTTGAAGCGTATTCTTCGCTATGTTCGTGGTACTCTTGATTATGGTCTGCAGCTTCATGTATCATCTACTACTCAACTTAGTGCATATACTGATGCTGATTGGGCTCGCTGCCCTATTACCCGTCGGTCCACATCCGGGTATTGTGTGTTTCTTGGTGACAATCTTTTATCATGGTCTGCGAAACGTCAGGTTACATTGTCTCGTTCTAGTGCTGAAGCTGAATATCGAGGTGTTGCAAATGTTGTTGCTGAGATTGCTTGGATCTGTAATTTACTATGTGAACTTCATACTCCTCTATTTACTGCTACCTTAGTCTATTGTGACAATGTTAGTGCTGTCTATATGTCTGCAAATCCGGTTCAACATCAGCGCACGAAACACATCGAGATCGACATTTATTTTGTTCGTGACTTTGTTGCTTCGAGACAAGTTCGTGTTCTTCATGTCCCTTCAAGATTCCAGTATGCAGATATTTTTACGAAGGGCTTACCCACTGCTTTATTTATTGAGTTTCGCTCCAGCCTGAACGTCCGAAGATCTCCCGCTCACACTGAGGGGGAGTAATAGCCGTGTATATGAGTTGTCATTGTTATCTTGTTGGTCAATCATGAGTTGTCATAGTTATCTTGGGCTCAAGCTCATCCCCTTTGTATCTATAAATACTCTGTACATTGCATAGAATGGGGCACGCAAATCAATTAGCCTTCGATATGTGAGTTTTACAAATTCTATCAATTTATATTTAAAGTAATGTATGTTTGTGTGATAGGTTTTGAGACAATTGCTGCAAGAGTTTGATGGTGATAATGTATATATATATCGATGTGGCACCCGACCACACCACGCAACCGCACCAAACCACACCTAGTTTGCTACCGGTCTTAAAGAAAACACCCATATTTTGCTACTTTGCATCAATCTTTCAAACACATGTATATATTTAAACATTTAGTTTGCCTAAACAGGAAGAAAAAATGTGCAAATGATAAGGCCACAAATTCACACGTTAGCAAAGTAAGAAGGGTTCTCATCTTTCAAAAGCTTTCTTTGTATATGAGTTGACAGGCTTTAATTGGGTCACACAAACTTACGTCCTCGCGAACCAATTAGGCAGGACCAAAAATTCTATATCTGTAACTAGTTAAAGAAAAAAAAACACTCAAATATGAAAAGTCGTAACATCAAAACATTACTTTCATTTCCTCTTTGAATGTGTTTGTTTAAAATCATTTGTAAAGCTAGTTAAGTTATTTTACTCACTTATATATCTTATAAGCCTATTTTTTAGATTAGTATTCTATTTGTCATATAGTTATACTCTGTACGTCACGTATATCTGTCCATATTCAAAATACACAACTTATTCGAAAATTCCACTAACTACATTCATTATATACCTATCAAATTTCATTAAATCCAATAAAGTCCATTTTCATTGATTGAAATCCAAAGTGGATACTTATTTTGAAATATTAAAAAATAACAATGTGTACACTTATCATGAAACGAAAAATGTAATAAACCTGTAAACACAAAATTAAGTATATTGAATTTTGTTAACATGTGACCATTATGTATACCAGATGATTACATGTGCATAGCAGCGACGATGTATAATAACGTTAATTTGTGTGTGTAATTTTTTATTTATATATGTCTGGAGTAAGTGAGAGTGAAAATATTTAATTAAATATTTAATTTTCTAATTGAATGTATTTCTTTTTATAAGTAAACATATTTTATGTATATATAGTGGTTTAAAATGTAATTAAATATTTAATTTTCTAATTGAATGTATTGCTTTTTATAAGTAAACCATATTTTAACTAAAACTTGAAAATTTCATATTTATTTAAGTCATGCTTTAAAATCATTGTACAACGTGTATTAAATAGTTGTATTTTAGATATATTTGAAATTAATGATGAAATTAGGGGGAGATATATAACGACATCATTTTTTTAAGTTCTAAAAAAATATGTTTTAACTAACAAAACTCAGGGTCCGTTTGGTTTATAGATGGGTTTAGGATTAGGATTTGGATTTAGTTTTAATTTTGGATTTAGGGTTTGTTTGGTTTGTTGGTGGGTATAGGATTAGGATTTAGATTTAGATTTGAATTTAGTTTCGGATTTAAATTTGGATTTGAAGTATGAGAAAAAAATATATTTAAAATGTATTACATATTAAAATATGTATTAAAAATTATTTATATTAATTATGAGTGGATAAAAATAAATAGATAAGAGTGAAGAAAACATGTGTCCCCATGTGTCATAAAACCTTATGAGACCCCCTACTTTTCTACATCCCCAAATATTTAAGTTATTAACCTAAACCCACATTTTAAAAATGTAACCTAACAACTAGTTTTGGATTTTTAACTCAAACCATAACCCCACCAACCAAACGCCTCGTTAAATTTAGGTTTGGATTTAGTATAAGTTTTGAAATAAATAAGGAGGAAGAAAAATATAATAAAATAAAATATTTTTATCTTATATATGTATATAATTTTAAATTTTTAAAAGGTTATTATTGTAAAAATAAAAATAAATCAAATATGAGTGGTTAATGTAAAATGTGGACCCACTCAAAATGAAAATATAACAAAAAGTGTATCATTAAAAATGAAAGGGTTAAAGTCGTACAATAGCAACGAACTTTCACAAATTTATCGATTTGTTACGTGAACTATTTTATTTACCTATTAATGTAACGTACTTTCATTTTTGTGTCGATTTGCACAGTGTTTAACTGGTTACCGGATAAAAACTTGTAAAACTGGAAAAAAAAGCCTACTTGGCATATTTAATACTTTTGTAAATTGCATTGATCATCCTTCTACTTTTGTATTTGGCATATTTAGTACTTAACTTTACAAAAAAAATTATACACATTTTTTTTAAAATAGGAAAACTTTATAAATATTTTTTGCTTCGTTAAAATTACAAAAAAAATTATAAAAATAAAGAAAAAAATTTAAACACAGCATTTTTATAAATTACAATTTTTTTTAGTAAAAATATTAAACTTTATTGTACACACAATTTTAAACATATAACTTTTTTCTTTTATCATCCATTTAGATTCGTTTATCATATAAGAGGGAATTTCATATATACCCAATAAAATTTAAAAAATTAAATATTTCTCTAAAACACAAGTTATCAATGCATGATGTAAAATGCTATTAAAGAATGTTTGTATAAAAAATGTAAATTTGAAGTGTTTTTGGGATATATGTAAATGCTCATCATATAAAATATTATATAAAAACATATAGAAATATAAAAAAAATAACCTTATACAAAAATATATATGTTTTCATAGGATCTTACGATCCCGATCCGATCCTACGATTACGATCTTGCAAAGCCGAAAACGATCCTAAGTAAGATCCCGATCTTGACAACCTTGCTTGTTACTATGGAGCGTTGTCTCAGACGATTTTGTTATAGGAACAATAGAAATATTGGGCTGACATGGTCAAAGTCATGTAACAAATGCTGGCGTGCGATCTAGCTTTCTGTACCATGTCAGGCCTTTAGTTTATGTCATCTTTCTTGGAATAGTCATTGTGAATTTGTAAGTGTTTGTTCTAAAGAAATAACGTACACGCCTAATATATAGAAGTAAGCCCATACAAAAATCATCGTAATTTTAAAATTCTTATTTATATTTAAATTTTAACAGAGCAAAAAATATTTATAAAGTTTTCCTATTTAAAAAAAATGTTTATAATTTTTTTTTTGTAAAGTTAAGTACTAAATATGCAAAGTACAAAAGTAGAAGGATGATCCTTGCAATTTACAAAAGTATTAAATATGCCAGTATCCAGTAAAACAAGTTTGATGGTGCAAATCGACACAAAACCTGAAAGTATGTTACCTTAATAGGTAAATAACAGAGTTCACGTACCAAATCGATAAATTTGTAGAAGTTCATTGGTATTGTACGGCTTTAAAAGCAAATTAGCTAGGATACTCATCCCTAATTTTGGAACCCACGTTTACATACCAAACAACAATTTTTACATCAACCCTAAATCCAAATCCAAAACCCCTCAACCAAACGGGCTCTCAAACTAAAATAAAGTGGAACTAGAGAACATAGCCCAAAGTAACGGCCCATAAAGAAGTGAACCCACCCGGCCACTTTGTTTGTGGTTACATTGATTCAGCTGAGTGGAGTCGCCGTGAAGCAGTAGTCGAAAAAAATGGCGGCGAAAGCAACTCCGGCGACATACTCACCGTCACCAACAACCTTCAAAAAAACCAAACCTCGTCTTCTTACTGACGTTGATTGGGTTCGTCCTGATGGTCGTGATTTCCATCACTGCAGACCTGCATGTATGTACTTTTTTATTCATCTTTTTTTTACTTCAATTTTTTGTGTTGGGTTTTTATTTATTTATAAAAAGTGAAGAAATTTGCTATTAGTTAGTGCTTATAATGGTACAACTGTGAAAAAGATTTTACCTTTGTTTTTGTTAATAAAAAAAATTAATTTAAGCGCATAATTTTATTGTATGATTTGTTTGTTTGGATTATATAGCCGGCTTATGGCTTATTTGGTTTTGGTCTTATGTTTCATAAGCTCGCTTTTTGTGGCTTATTTCGAAACTTTTCGGCTTATACAAGTTCATTATGTCTTCAAAATAAGCCACAAAAAGCGAGCTTATGAAACCTAAGCCGAAACAAAGTGAACATTGAAAAATTAGGTGCTTTTGGTTTTTTTAGGGGACTTGAAGTTTTCTTAGTGTTGGTTTAAATTGGCTCATTTGGTCATTTTGTTTGTTGCGCTTTAATCAGTGATTGGGGGAGTTTATATAGTGGGTTATGTTGTAACGTGTGTGGTACATTGTTTTTCTTTTCCAGTTTTACGAACTGGTGCTGTAAATGCTGCCTCAGGATCGGCTTATGCAGAGTTTGGAAATACTAAAGTTATCGTGTCTATGTAAGTTCACTTCTCGTATAGTTCGTACTTTTCTTTGTTGTTGTATATTATGCTACGTGCCTGCTTGAGGAATGGGTTATTTTACCTTAAAAAAAATTTGAATTACCATACGTTCATGCATATACCCGCTGTCATCATTGAGAAATTGAGGATGGTCTTTTTATTTGCTAGAGCTTCGTTTACAAATGAACGCTCTTGTTTTAGATTTATAACAACCTTATGCTGTTAGTGCTGCTACGACATGCCAATATCTAGTATTGTTATAAGGAATAGTTCGTCAAGCCTAACATTCAAATTCTATAAATACATCCGTAATACCACTTGAACTCAAAGTTTTAGGTAGACAGGAAGTGAAAATGATATATAGACCTTAGAAACATAGGTCTCTAGCAAGGCCATGAGTTGCAATCCAGTTCGCGTGTGTCCAATAGCGGTATGATTGCTTTACGGATTGTTTGGGATTGCTATTTGGATTTGGGAAATTTAAGTTTTAGTCTTGATTTTGTAACCGAATCAGACCTGCCTATTCACGTTCTAGTATTTTCTGATTTGTCGATCCACTCTTTAGGTTCGGCGATTTACTTCCGTAAATGGAGTCAATTTATTTGGAAATCGATATGTTTGTTGTATTATATTTTAAAAACTTGCTTTGATAATCTGATTAATGACCGAATCGTTTTGTTTCAGAAAAAAATAGTCTTAAAAAGTGCATCAATGACACAACTATTAAGTTATGTAATTCTCTATGAAAATCTGATAAGTAATAAATTACGTAATTTTTAGTTTATATTAGTGTTTAGATTTTTCTTTAACACGCTAGGAGTTTATTAAGTATTGATACGTGTACTGGAGCGATCCCAGATAAACCTACCCCACACCGAACCACATTTTAAGTGCCTAGTGATCTGCACAATGAAGGTTTCTGATTCACAAAGGACAAAGAACCAGATGCAATGGTGTAGAAGCTAGGGGCTAAGTTTTTGCATTGGGATTAGGCATTGACAAATGTTCTGAGACGCGATGATTCCCATATTATGTGATTATGATCTAGACACTTGCTACTTGGGCATATCCCAAGCGGTAACAACTACCAAGTTCGTTGCATCAACCAAATGCCGTTGGTTCAGGCCTCATCAGGGGCGCTTGTGTGCGTGCTATTTGATACAGCAAAAAGGATGAAAATTTGAGTTGCTTAATCTTTTGTTTGAAAATGATATCTGGACTGCAGAAACCTAGTTCTCTTGTAAGGCTACGAATGGCAATCCAGTTCGCGTGTTCCCTATTGTGATACGATTGCATTCCGGATTGTTCGGGATCGTGATTTGGATCTGGGAATTTAACGTTCCAGTTTTGGTTTGGTATCTGAATCAGGACCTTCTTATTCGTGTTTCAGTAATTTTCGATTTGCTGGTTCACTCTTCAGGTTCAGCGATTCTTTTCCATCTATGGAGTCAATTTATTTGGAAATCAATATATTTATTGGTATTATACTGTAAAAACTTGCTTTGATACTCTGATTAATGACTAAATCGTTTAATATATTTATTGGTATGATACAACTAGCTACTTGGTCTTTGGAATTCCATTGATCAAAATAGTTTCTGCTATATTATTCTAAAAGAACAAACATTTACCATCTGGGCATAGCCCAAGCGGTACCACCTACTAAGTTCGTTCCGTCAACCCAATGTTGTTTGTTCAACCCACATCAGAGGCTCTTGATTCAATCCTCATTAGAGGTGCGTGCGCGCGTGTCTGAGCTATCTGCTAGTACAAATAAGGATGAATCGTTGAGTTTCGTAACTTGTGTTTGAAACATCATATTAGATTGGTTTTACTATTGATATGTAAATGGGCGATTGCCTGTTTGGGTGTTGCTTGTGAGATATTCAGGGGCATTAAAATTTTCAGGCATGAGATGCAACTCAGAAGAAGTGTTCTCTTAAGTTTATCGTATTGAATTCTCTTGTCTACTATCAATTTAATGTTGTCTGTATGTCTTTCACTGTTGTGATCGACAATATTTTTATTTGACCACCATTGTTTTTTTAATCTCAGATTTGGGCCCAGGGAAAGTAAAAAAGCAATGATGTACAGTGATATTGGTCGGCTGAATTGTAATGTTACTTATACAACTTTTGCTACTCCAGTTCGAGGACAGGTATGTCTATGGAATAATGTACCTAAACACTATTATAGTTTCTGTTAGTATCCCGATTAATGTTTCTTTTTTCTGACATCTCATATAAATTCATTATTTTGCATGATCTAGGGGTCAGAAAACAAAGAAATCTCGGCTCAGTTGCATAAGTCTTTGGAGGGCGCTATCATGCTTGATACATTTCCGAAAACAACCGTTGATGTATTTGCATTAGTATTGGAGTCTGGAGGCTGTAAGTTCCTAATTTCTTTTGTATTCATAGTGATATGATCTTTTGCAATATTTAGATATTGGATGATTTTCACATTTATTAGATGTTGAAGACACAACCTTTGATTATTATGTGTAATAATCAAATCAGCCTCATCACAGATATATGTTAACCGACCCTTTTGATCATCAAGTCTTGCAAATAATCCTGATTTGAATTTGACTAATGCTTCATACTATCATTGTTTACCCTTGAGACGCTGAGTAGCTGCAAATGTATTTTTGCAGGTGATCTTCCTGTGGTAATCTCATGTGCCAGTCTTGCTTTGGCAGATGCAGGGATCATGATGTATGATCTGGTTACTGCGGTTTCTGTGGTATGCACCTTAACTTACATGCGTACAAGTCTTCCCATTACCTCATATGTTCTCACTCTTCATTTTGACACTTGTTGCATAGTCCTGTCTCGGGAAGAGTCTTGTGATTGACCCTGTTTCAGAAGAAGAGAACTATCAAGATGGCAGCCTTATGATTACATGTTTACCATCTCGAAATGAGGTTACTCAGCTGACAATGACCGGAGAATGGTCTACTCCAAAGATTCATGAGGTATTTTCTTCTGTTATTCATCACACATGCACTTCTATCATTTATGTACTACGTACTAGGTTTGGCCATAAGGGTGGGTAGGGAAACAGGTCAACACGGGTAAATTTTGGTGCAAGCTGGGTCATGCTGACTGGAAACATTTTCATCCCTTTTGACACACATCTTAGTTGGCTTTTAGTGGAGTAGTTTTTATTCTTAACCTGTTTGACCCATTAGAGGTATAATATAATCAGAATCAACGCATTCATAAGTAAATGGTCATCTCCTCCGTTATGCAGACATTATATTTTAATAGTATAACTTATTAAACCTTGTTACATACAATGATTAACAGGCAATGGAACTATGCCTTGATGCGTGCTCGAAGCTAGGAAAAATCATGAGATCGTGTTTGAAAGAATCCGCCTCCACCTCACAGGAATAGCACAAGATGTGTATAGCACAAGATGTGTATGGTCGACTCACATTTTCTCATTACAAGATACATAAATAGGAAGTTAGATTTTGAATATCTTGTTTATCTCCGACCAAAATTTGAACCCCTGAAAAATGTTATCTTTTGGTGATGGCCGAAATTTTGCTTCTTTCTATTCCTGTCTCTTTTGGCCTAAAACATTTGTGTTCTCCTATTAAGAAGCATTATAATATATTATTATTAGGCAATTTTACTTTTTGAACCATTTGATAAGTGTTGCTGGTATGTCTTCATACACCACTCATGAGACATACTGTAGTAAAGTCTTGTACATGCATCCAGGGATATTTGATTATTTATCCCACTTGACTGGAATAGTAGACTTGAATGAGTCACTCTTGTTATTGAGTAAATCATTTTAATGGGATTTTGACTCCCACAAAAGTACAATTACTTTCTTCTGAGTTTGACACCTTGAACTGATCAACATTTGTGCTCTGTGGACTTGCTGTTTCTAGTGGATCATTAGAGAAGATTAGTTGCACCATTAATAATTCAACTTTTATTTGTGAGTAATGATATATTCTCAAACGAATCCTTTACAACTTAAATCTTCAAAGACTAGTTTCTATGGTCACCTTTACCAATACCTCCACATCAACGCCACATTACCACCAAACACACCACTTTTTATAAATTTTTTGTGATTTTAGCATTGCTCAACCAAAAATATATAAATACATTACTTTACGCAGACATATCTCACAGTCTACCTCACAAAAAAAAGATGGTGCAGACCACCGAGACCAGACAAAAATCCATGGTTGGCGGCAGGGTGTTGATGTGCCTCTATGGGGGACCGTGTGCATAAGGTGAGGTGAAGGTGATGCAGCACCCACCATATAAAATAGTAACTGGCATATGCTCAACAACTTTTTTCATATGCCTAGAAGGTTTAGGAACCATCACTTTTAGATGTATATATGACTTTTTTTTATTATGAAAGACATTGACAAGTATGTGAACCACGGTGGCCTAGTGGTCAGGGACTCAGGGTGAGTAACCTAATGGTTAGGCACCTTGATATCTTAGAGCATCAGGTATCCTAAGTCATGGCTTGAGCCATTTCCGAAAACGACACTTGATGGCACAAGATCCACACCACACCTTACGTTTTCGAGTGCTGAGCCATCACCACCACATCAAATGGTCCTGGAAAACGTCAAATGATGGCACGAGACCCACACCGTGAGTCGTGTTTTCAGTTATTTTTCTCGTGTTATGAGAAAACGCCAAAAGTTGAGGTACTTGACGGCTCCAGAAATGTGGTGTTATGGAGGAAGGGATGTTTTGATGTTATAGGTCTTATAGTGTTATAAAAAAAATTGTTGATTTAACAGCACTTTTCTCATAACACCAATTTAACGGCATCATGAGTACCTAGTGCTCTTACAAGATTATATGTGTTGAATCTTATTAGACACACATTTAAAAGGTGATACATGGATAACCATGTTTAAGTCGGGTACATTTAAGTTAAAATTAACTCATCCGTTTTTACATGGTAAGTATATGTAATACATGTCTTGTTTAAAGCAACTATCTTTAAAATTTGATGACAAGTCGTAAAGTATCTAAAGAACTTTATCGGTTAGTTGTTAGTTTAGTGTGATTAGAGTTAGAAAACCCTTTTACCATCTATTATGTAGTTATTTAGTTGGCATTAGCAAACCTATCTACCTTTTTCCATCTCTATTTCTAAAGTTTGTAAAGAACTTTATAATGTTAAATTTTAAAAACATTCGCTATGGTGGTTTATAAAAAAAGTTTATAAAATGTTGAAGAGGTTTAAAAACTTGTACATGATAGTGAGCATATATTTCAAACTTGTTTTTTTGAAAAGGTATAGAATATTGAACATATTCATAATTTAATGCATTTGATTTTATGAGAAGTTTATAAAACATGAAAAGACTTATGCATAGTAAATATAAATTTATAAAACAAAATTGTTAATGATTTAATATCATAACACGAGTATAAACTTTTTAAAAGATTTATCATAATGAATGATCTTATGTTAACACCTACTGTTTAGTTATTTCTGAAGGAAAAAAAAACGTTCACCGTCTTAATAACTACCACTGTAGAAGTTTACTGTTACTTTATGCAAAAAAGAAATACAATAATTATGTTTGGATAGTTATTTTCAACAAAAAATATATAAAAAAGGACCATAACTTATTGTTGGAGGTAGCATTACTAGCATCTGAACATCCTTCTTTGATTTTAGCATCAAAATATTTAATAATATAACTTTTTAGTATAAAAAAATTTTCAAGCCTACAAAGTCTTATATTTATACTAAAAGTGATGCAAATGTGGTCAACGAGCGAGTCAACGTGGCAAATACGCTTGGCGCTTATTTTGCGGAAACAAATTTCTGTGGCGGATTGGGTTGAAATTCGCATGGTCACTCGAAAACGGCCCAACGGTCAAGACTCACGGCTTTGCCGTGAGCCCTCTCAGTTTTAGGCCTTTCGGGGTCGTTTGGGCCCTCAAAATCGCGTTTTTTTCTATTTTTAGGCTTTATTTTGGACATAATCAATTATGTTTTGCATGAGATTTTGTTTCCTTTTTATTTAGAACTTATCCTCTTTTATAGGGACGGTTATAGGGTTGTCTCTGGCAGCTTTTGAGAAACTTACAACTTTATTAAATTAGAGAATTTCTCGTTTTGAGAATTTCGGATTAGTTCTTGTGTTTGTGTGGCTTGTTTTTATATTCGATCTGCATTATTTGGAATCAGAGCCTTTAGGTGATCATGGAAACACGTGGTAGAAAGAAAGTTGTTGGGGAACCAGCACCTCCTGCTCGTGATCCTCGTGATGTAGAGACTATTGAAAGGCTGCAGCAGCGGATCCAAAAACTCGAGCTCCAGCGATTACGGCAGGACTCGCCGGCAGAAGAAGCGGAAACTGAGCCTAACGTATGGGATGCTGAGTCAGTGGACGTCAATCCTTTTGGCGGAGGAAAACATAAGTATGTTAATCGTCTTTATCAACCTCGTCGTGATGATCATGTTGTAGATCGCGAAGATAGATATCGCGGTAATCCTATTCGCAGTCTGGGATTGAAGATTGAGATCCCTGAGTTTACAGGTAAGGTTCATCCGGATGATTTTATTGATTGGTTAAGTACGGTTGAACGGGTGTCTGATGTGCGGGATATTCCTGACATGCTAAAAGTGAAACTCGTGGCCATCAAGCTTCAACAACATGCTTCATTATGGTGGGATCATGTTACTAAGAGGCGACGAATTAAAGGGAAATCGAAGGTTAAAACTTGGGAAAAGATGAAGAAACTGATGAAGGCTAAGTTTCCACCAGAAAATCATCGTCAAGAGGCTTTTCTTGACTATCATAATCTGTCCCAACGGAACATGACTTTGGAAGAAGTTATCAATGAGTTTGATAAGCTTCGTATGAGGTGTGATGTAGTTGAAGAAGAAGAGCAGGTTGTCGCACGGTTTTTGGGAGTCCTTAAAACTTCCATGTAGGACAACTAGATTGTTGAAACGAATAATAAAGCATTCGTAACAGCCTTGCATTAAACTTCCATAACCATTTGTTGACCACAATAATGAGTCCCTAAAATTAAGGTTTCTATAACTTTCATACACATACGTTTGACTGCTATAATGGAGGCCTAAATACCCCCAATCCATAACCTCCATGCATTAAATCCCACGTTGACTAGCAGCAACAACAGTTAAATAATCCAATCAAGACGCACATTAAATCCAGTCAAAACGCACATTAATTACAGTCAAAATACCCAGAATAGATTCTAGACGCACATTTTAATTTCCAGTCAAAACAATTAAGCCATAACAGCCATCACCATAATCGTCTTTCATGGATGAACTCTTGTAAAGATATTGATAACAGAATAAAACCGGATTAATCTCGTATCGAACATTTTCATGGACATAACCCTATAATAGAATGAAATCACAAACCCTAATTGATCAATACCCTAAATCAAGATCTAGGAATAATGAACAAAAAGAGATGGAAAAGAACATGTAGGAAAAAGTTTAGGGTTTAGAGGATCGAAACCCTAAAAAGCAATTGAAACAGCCAACGAAACCTTAGAACGAATAAGGGATCGATTAGGCAAGATGGGATGAATCGCTGATTAGGGTTAAATCACTGATAAAACAACATCCAAATATGCACTTCCACAAGCCACCATGTAATAAACGATTCAAATGCTGGAAACACCCTAGATCAGATCGAGCAATAAAGGGTAAGATAGATGACCGAAATAAATATGAGTGGCAGCCAACATCTTTATTAGGGTTTCCTCTTGACGTCCCTACAAGATCGGCTCAAACCCCACCAAAACAAGAAGGCAACACGACTCTAGATGCATAAAACCCTTAAAACAGATCATAAAGAACGATCTAAGGATTATAGGCAAAGAGAAACGATTTTAGGAATGGTCGTATAGTGTTTAGATGGCGGCCAAGATCTATTTTTTGAAACAGTGTTTTCTCTCCCCCACGGGGAGAGACAAAACCCACTAGTTGCTATGTTTTGATAACTAAAAAGGTTTTGAGTCCAAATTGTTATTTTCAACATTTTTTTGGTTTGTGCGTTGATACATTTTTATGACATGACATTTTTATGATTCGGAGGTTTTTAATGTTTTGGGCGAGATGATCGAAAACAAAACACACAATCTTTAATGGATTTTTCCTACAAACAAAAATATCATTTGAACTAAATCTTGGCATGTTCTTTGAACTATTCCTAGATTTGCTAGATGCAGTCATGTGATAAGGTTTTGCAAACGCAGATTCTCTTTCCTTAGGCAAATAATGTGTAGTGACTAGTTTTAACAAATCGTTATTCACATCAATTTGGGAGGCAAACCGTGGTTTTGAAATTCTAGGTCGCTCAGACTTAAACGTAGTCGGTTGTCTAACAACTAATTAATTTCTATGTGGTTGTAAAACCGGTTTCCCTAAGATTTATGTTCTTGCAAACTTAGTATTCACACTATTCCCTGATAGTTTCCTTAACTTATTTTTTAATGCTACAATTGCAAACCCTTTTTCTTGAAGTTGAGCTTTGAATTCATCATTTTTAGTAATCAAAGAAGTTGTCTGTTCTATAGTCTTAGTTCTCGTTACTTTGATAGATTCATACAGATCTTTATAATGCTTTTTCAAAGTCTCATTTTTCTTAAGTAATTTAGCCACTTTATGTTCCAGTTCGATGTTTATTGTTTCACTTACATCTATGTCATGTTTAACCTTGGTTTATTTACATTTTACTTTCGAAAATTGACCATGTTGCCCTTCTTTTAAAGCTTGATTTTGATATTTAAGTTCAAGATTAACACAATGTGCTTCCATTCTTGAAAAATCTTTCTAAAATTAGGCAATGGTCTTTTTGAGACAAATATTTTTAGATTCGAGATATTGATTTGAGATTTCAGTTATCTGGTTATCAGTTGATTTAGCAGGCAAAGGACGTATGTCATGACATTGTTCAGCATTCTGGTTAACCTCTCCTTCATTATTGAATTCAGGTTGGTCAGTATGTTGTTGTCCTGTAGCAAAGACATTGATTTCAGTATTCGTTTGTACCTTAGCCATTGGCTCTTCATCATATATGGGTCTGATATCTACATCATCAGCATGTGCATCATTCCTTGATTTGCTGCTTGTATCTTGCTCTTTTGATTCTGTCTTACTGCTTTCTATGTCAACCAAACTAGCATCCAATGCATTACTCGTATCAACCTTTTCTTCTGTTGTCTGCATCTGTCTTTCATTCACCCAGCTGTCATACTCTCTTTTATGCAGTGCTCTTTTATCAATCGACTTCTTAACAGATTCCATGTGTTGGATCAAGGTATCATGGAATTCTTGAATCTCGAGTTGAGTGTATTCTAAAAAGAACTTGCGTGTCATTATAACATATTCATCATCCAAATAAGTCCGTAACTTGATGAACTTCTGAAACAGTGTCTCGAGTACTTTAAAAGCAGCCATGGATCTAATCTCTTAAAATTCTTCGTTGTTAAGTTGCTTTTCTAGTTGATCGATGTTTAGGAACATTGTGCCTGTGAAAGTCTCTACATCTTGACCAAAGAGTGTTGTAAATGCGCATTTGAATCCACACTCAGTTCGAGTTCGTTTTAAGTCATTGTTTGAAAGAAGCTTGAGGTGTGAATGAAGTTGTCGAAAAGATACCATGCAACTCTTTTTTGCTTTGTCTTGAATTTGTTGCATTTGTTCTTCTTCCGAATTCGAACACGAACATAAAGTATCTTTCGTTTCCATTTTACCAAAAATTATGAAGTGAAAATGATTTGTAGGATCTTAAGTAGGTAAAGTGATTGTTGTTGTGGATTGAATTCAATTAACGTTCACTGGATTTTACAAATCTATGATTTAAACCGAGAAAAGAATAATCTTTTATAGGATTTTACTAAATCAAGAAGAAACCGTGAAAGAATGACTAATTATTGTTGGTGAAATCATTGTTGTATTGAACTATTGGAACTTTTGTTAACGATTTGTTGAGCTAAAAGGACTAACGGTGAAATTTCTTACAACGAAAGGGCTAAAAGTAAAAAAATTGAAAACTAAAATGTAAAACTAAAAAATAACAAAAATTAAAAGTTTAAAAGTGAAAAAGTTTGAAACTAAAAGGTTCTAATTAATCTTGCTTTAAAGCGAAGGGTTAATAGGAAACTATTTAAAACCTAAAGGTTAAAAATGAAAACTGTTTAGAAGTCGAGGGGCCAAAAGTGCAAATTTCGAATTATAATAAATAAGAAACACGTTTTCCCTCCTTTATAGTTTTCTTCTTCGTTTAAATTGCTCAAAATGGTAACGAATCTAGTTTCTTTCTCGCGGAATGGTACGGTTATCGTCGATAAGAAATGAATATACCACGATGATCAAAATGAATTCATGATCGAAATGATGGTAATTAGAAGACATGTAATTAACCGAAACACGAAACCGAAAATTCCGAAACGACTCGAAAATGATATAGTTTGCCCCTGTAAAAATTACACGAAACGAACACGTTTAACCATGTTATGCTTATGTCTAAATCATTTTCGAGTTGTATAAATCGTCCTAGTCACTACGTATAACTCGCTTGATGCTTGGAACGGTATAACTCGCCTAAGCAAAACGTATAACTTGCCATCACTCAAACGTGTATAGTTCACCTGACCTCAAACATGTATAAGTTACGCCCTAACCTCAAAACATGTATAGTCGCCTACACTCAAGCATGTAATATCACCTATCTTTGTACTATAACTCGCCTGAACACAGCCGTATACTTCGCCTAGCTTAATTGTATACTTCGCCCTTCGTTGCTCACGTATACTTGCATGTTTTGTTCACAATGTATAACTCGCCTATGATGTGGCATTGTGCACCCTATGCTCTTATGTATAAATCGCCTGTGTCTTGTATGAATTCTATCTGATCAAATGTGTAACATCCTGGACTTTAAGTTGACTTTGAAGTTACCATGTCAACTTCCAAGGGGGAAGTAGTGTTATACTACTTTTACGAAGTAATGGGTTTGTGAAGAATTCTGCATACGATAGAAAATTGTTGTTAATCCCTTCAATGAAACCCCTGAACAAATATTCACCAAACCTATTGGATAAGAAGCAGTTGCGTATTTGATGTGGTTTTCTACTTCTACAAAATTTCGCTGTGCACGTAAATGTCAAACAGAAGTTTTTTCTAGCTACATCAAAGTTTCAGAATCTGCTCAAGATAGGGATGTTGGTTTGGGGGGAAGCTGATTTCAAAACTTCGCCAAAAAGGAGTCTATGAAGAAAGATTTTCAGGACATGCTGCATGAATTGGGGGGAAGTTAATCCCAAACTCATTGCATACAATACATGGTTCCATTAACAATTAAAGACACTGAAGATCCAAGCTGGAGTACAAGTATCAAGACTAGACGACAAAGACGTCATCTTCAACATTAGAAGCGCCTTGGATGTCATTTTATCATGTTGTATTTGTACTTGATAGGAACATTGTAAGTAATTTCGTATGACCACATATTGGGGGAAGATTGTTAGCCTTAAGATATGAGGACTTATACGGAATTACATTAGTTCATAAATAGCCAAACACGCAGGGACTAGATTAGACTATATAAGGATATTTATTTGTTTGGACTTATAATACCCCCTTTCATAACTTCCATGTAGGGTGAGGGATTCATTTTGTAAATATCTCATAAAGTGTGGTGTGTTTTTTTCTCTCTCTAAACGCACATACACATCTTTTCCTTCTCTCTCTAAACAATATGGCTAAGTAATTGTTTAAAATCTCACCCCGACCTCCGATCATCTTTTTGTTAACTAGTGTTTCTTATTATAATCAATTGGCATCAGAGCTGCAGGGGTGTTTTGTATTCGTGTTTGTTGTCTCATTTTTATCAGTTTATTTAAGCTTATTTTTTAGCTTATTTCGAGTTTTTCTTTTTAAAAAAAACCACGGCTAAAACTCTTTTTTGGTGAGTGTTTGTTGTTTTGTGGGCTGCGTGCTTATAACCATTTATTTTCTGCTTATTTTTTTTATCTTATTCTAAGGTACTATTCACAGGTTACAGCTTATTTTTGAGCTTATTTGATTTTTAGGTAAATGGTGTATTTTGTTCTTGTCCAACTTTTTTACAGCTTATTTCGTCCTTTAAAGCTTTTCAGATGGTGGGCTTATTAAGTTTGCTTTGAGTTTCTTGCTTATCATAAGCAACTTATTCTGTCACTATAAAATTTTTTTCTGGGCTTATTTGGTTTCAAGAACTGATATGAACAATATGAACAAGATATGTCACATATCCATTATTCTATCCAAAAGGGGCAGTTTTTTTTTATGGACACCAAAGGACAGGCGAGTTATACACTCACCTTGGACGAGTTATACATGTATACAATAGGCCAAGTTATACTTTATATAGGGCGAGTTATACGGGGCAAGCTATACACAAGTTAGGCGATGTATACAACTGCCTAGGCGAGTTATACACCTGCCTAGGCGAGCTATATAATTCCCATACAAATCCGGGGTCAACTGACTGAGTCAAGGTCAAACTAATAGAATGACAGATCTGAAAGAATTGACTCGATCCCAATCACTCAAACACATTACAACAATCCCATCTCCATCTCTCTTCAAAGCCCAAAAATGGACTCGAACACAATGAAAAAACGATCTCAATTGGTTATATTCGTGTTTAGGCAATTAGTTACCAAGATCTTATGAAGATCAATCACACGACACATCATAAACATCATCGATCCATGTAGGTATAAAAACCAAGTTTATACGAAACTAAAGAAAATCTTCTAAAACAAATCTGTATAATCTAATCTTTCTATTTGAAAGAACACAAGACATCACAAGACAAAAATACTACCAGCGATAACATTTGTAAGAACTTGAAGTCTTTTCAATGATGTGGCGTCCTATGACATTGGAAGTTTATGAGATGCGTGTGGGCTGGAAGATTGGAAGTGAAATGGGGTGCCTAAGATCGATTTTCTTGTGTATAGATGATTATTGATGATGGTGCTATGGTCCCCCCCCAATCTTTGTTGTTATGAATCGGCTTAACATCATCAAAGGAGATGGAAGAGATGGAAGTTAGATCTCTTTTTTGGATAGATGAAAGAAGTGACTACGTATTTTTTTATTAGGGTTAAGTGGAGAAAAATTAGGGGATGTGATATTATATATCAAATCTCAAAATCGGGTTATATTTTTTAGATGTGGGCCGAGACTTATCAAAAGAATGTGGGCTTTGGCTTATAACAAACGCAACTAGGCCAGATTTGTGGCAGCTGGTATTGCATAAGTTAAGTTGGGCTGGGTGTGTTAACTAAATGACGTGGGCCGGGTATAAGGGATTAGGCTGGATAATTTTTTTTGTGGGCCTAAAAAAAACTTTAACCAATATTATACACAAATTTTTGTATAACTTGGTTAAATGAACATCATTTTTAGATTAAGCCAGGAATAATATGCTATCATGACAAGTTGAACTAGACAATGTTTATTCGTTAACGACATTCAAAAATAACATTTGTCCTAGTTTAACGACAAACACGATACATAACATTAAAAAGGATCCGAATAAGATTCACTAAAATGACAAACGGCTAAAGATTCGGATTACGATGACAAGTGATCACGAAGTTAATTTCGTATCCTTTATTTGACATTGAAGTGAGTTTCACGAAGACGTCTACTCATTTCATCATCGAGACTCTCCTTTTATCTTCTATCCTTTTCTTTGAAACACACTATTCGATTGATGAACTTGCTTGAACGTACAAACGGTTATGATTGAGAACTTAAATTATCTAGTTGTTCCATAGTCAGGGGTGTTGGTTGCAGAACTCTGGTTAGCTATCACGACCTAAAGTATTTACAATTGTATTACTCATTGTCACACTAAAATGTCGATATGGATAATTTCAAGAGGTGTAGTACACCTTTTACTTTTTCAGGTTTAGTATAGAGTACTTTATAGATTTAATCTTTCTCGTTCTTCAATCAACAATCAGTGCAAGATTAAGTAACAAATTAGGGGATCTAACTTCATTTTTTTAAGTTTGGTAATATCCGGGTTACTTCACTATGTGGTCACAGCAATGACCGACAGATTTCAAAGGTTGGTAAAGAGTTAGCTAGAGAGTTTAAAGGTTGATATGTAACCAGCAATTCTTACAGGATAAATAAAGCTACAAACAACATGTACTATCAAAGTCTAGCAAATCCCTCAAAGCTCTTCAATGTCTTTCATAACTTTTTCAAGTGATTGATGCTTATGACAAGAACTTCACGGGTATATGAGACGTACAACGACAATATGATGTTCCGGGAGTTCGCAACCATCATGGTGAAAACGTGTAACATCCCGGACTTAGTTGACTTTATGTTTTTTTAAACCCCCAATGTCACCTTCAAGGGGGAAGTAGTGTAGACTACTTTACCTAATATGGTTTGTGAAGTATTACTGCATACAGTGAGGAAGAATAGTTGCTGATTCCTTGCATAGTACCCCATAACAAATATTCACCAAGGACCTAATGACAAGCAGCAGTAAGTATTTGATTTGGTTTTTCTACTTCTACAAAATTCTGCTTGTGCATTAGATGTCAAACAGAAGTTTTTTCTAGCTACCATCAAAGTTTTAGAATCTTCTCAAGATAAGGGATGTAGTTTTGGGGTAAGCTGATTCAAAACCTTCTCCAAAAAGGAGTCTATGAAGACAGCTTTTCAAGACATGCTCTGAATTTAGGGAAGTTAATCTAACTCATGCATACACGAAGGTTCATGTACAATTAAAGACAATGAAAGATCCAAGCTGTAGTCAAGTATTCAAGACTATAAGACAAAGACGTTTCATCATCAACATTAGAAACGCCTTGGATGTCATTTATCATGTTGTATTTGTACTTGATAGGAACAAAATGTAATTAATTCCTTATGTCCACATATGTGGGGGAAGATATTGTTAGCCTTAAAATATGATGACTATACGAATACATTAGTTCATAAATAGCCAAACACGCAGGGACTAGATTAGACTATTAAGGATAGTTTAGTTGTGTTTGGACTATAAATACCCCCTCTATACTTCCATGGAGGGGTGAGGATTCAATTTTGTATAAACTCAAAAGTGTGGTTCTTATCTCTCTCCTAAACCACATACAAATCTTTTTCCTTTTTTCTCTCTAAATAATATGGCTAAGTATTTGTTTAATCCTCCCCGACCTCCGAATTATCTTTGTTAGCTAGTGTTTCTTTTTATAACATATTCTAAGTAGTTAATGCTGCTTGTGCTTAGTTAGTGCTACTAGTACAAAGTTACAACTACTGAAAGGTTACAACTGCTCAAGGATTAAGACTGCTGAAAAGATAAAGATTGATTGGAGATCAAGAATACTTACATGATAAGTATGAGTTATCTATAGAAAGGATCTTAGTGAATATTCTAAATTTTTGTAATATATTGTAAATCAAATAGGACTCCTTGGTGTATAAAAGGAGGTCCTAGGCATAAAGATAAGATAAGTACATCTTTCATGTTCTTCAATCTATTTGTAGCTTTCAAGGTTTTGTAAACCCTAACACTATTAAGAGTGTTCGTATTATATTGAGGCTGAAAGTTTGGTAAATTGTTTGTTATTGATCTTATTCATTACTGTTTCATTGTAATTATTCTTAGTATCATTTATTAGATTCCGCATAGTCTTTGATATTCATAATCAAAGTTTCTATCATAGTTGTTTTGAATTTATTCAATATAACTTAGCCTTATACAAGCTAAGCAAGATCTATTCTATTGGGATCAACAAGTGGTATCAGAGCTTGTGAGAAGCTTTGAATAAGAAGAAACTTTACTACACACAAGATCTACTTTTTCAAGAAGCAATGGATTCTCAATCTACTCAAACCATCAAGTTACCCATAATCCAACCTGGTGAGTATGATCTCTTGAAGATAAGGATGGAGTAGTACCTACAATGCATTGATTACACTCTATGGGAGATCGTAGAAAATGATAATGCACCTATAGTAACAAAAACTATTAATGGTAAGGAGATTGTTATCCCTTCTATGAGTGTTGAAGAGAAGGCACAAAGAAGGGCAGAGTTGAAGGCAAGAAGCACTCTGTTGATGGCCTTACCTAATGAGCATCAATTAAAGTTCAACTCATACAAGGATTCTAAGACACTGATGTAGACTATTGAGAACAGATTTGGAGGTAATACTGCTACAAAGAAAACTCAAAAAATCTTCTAAAGCAGCAATATGAAAACTTTGCTGCATCTAACACAGAAGTGATTGAGAAAACCGATGAAATGCTTCAAAAGCTAATTAGTCAACTGGAGATGCATGGTGAAGTTATCCCTCAAGAAGACATCAATCAAAAGTTCTTAAGAAGTTTTTCACAAGAATGGAATATGCATACTATTGTGTGGAGGAACAAACCAGAGATTGAGACATTGAGTTTGGATGACCTCTTCAACAACCTGACGGCTTATGAATCAGAGGTCAAGGGGACATCTAGCTCAAACACAAACTTACACAATGTAGCCTTTATGTCCTCTAGCAGCACTAATAGTGCAACTAAAGCAGTTAATACTGCTCAGGGTGTTAATACTGCTGATGACATCAAATAACGTCTATTTTATAGCATCATTTATCGTATGTTATTAACCCATTTTGTATAGTTATTGCAAAGAATTGTTACTTAATCATTTATATTTGAGAATTGCAGTAATTATGGAGTAATTGGTGAAACTTAGCAAAAGGCGCGCATTCTGGAGCTTAAATGAAGATATTTTGAAGATTACTGTTCTAAAGACCAATACGCCGTATCCATCAAGGAAGATACAGCGTATCCGTGCCTGCACTCACCAAAGACCACAAAAGTCAATTTTCAGAGGAGAAAAAGAGAAGAAGAGGTCGAGCAACGTATTTAATTCCATAGGAGACATCGTGCAATTCCATATACTTTTGTAATCATTCAGTTTTTGGTATCATTCGTTAAGTCGGTTAGTTTACCTTGGCTAAATTATTACTCTTGTATTTATTATGACGTTTGAAGGCTAATACCTTCGGGTATTAGCCATTATTATGAAGATCTGAATGTTTGGTATTTGTTTATATCGATTTCTTGATTTATCGTTGAGTGCTTGTTTATGTTTATCAATTTATACTTGTTTACGCTACATCGAGTATTCGCTTATAATTTTGTAATCGTTTAGTTTTGGTATCATTTCGTTAGTCAGTTAGTTATACTTGGCTAATTATTACTCAGCTATTTATTATGACGTTGAAGGCTAATCCTTCAGGGTATTATCCATTCATTATGAGATCAAAAGTTTGTTATTTGTTTATTATCGTCTTCTTGATTTGATTAGTTGAGTGCTTGTTTAAGTTTATCAATTGTTTATACGTGTGTTTACGCACTTTTGTATGCGACTATCAATCTCAAACTGGATAATCGCAAGGCTGGACCAAGCGGATCTAGAGTCTTGGATAGCTTCCATATAGTACTTTATACATTAGAATAATAGTTATAAAGTTATTGTCCCTTCTTAAGTTGTGTTAGGAAACACCTTCGGCTTAATAGTTAATTGGATATTGCGATGGGTTTTGATCGTGTTAATGGTTTATTGATCGTGTTGACTAGCAGGTGACCTAGATAATTCAACAAATAACGTTCTGATTCCATTGGATAGTTGGACAAGTGTACTACTAGTGTATAGATTGCCATTAAGCGGTAAGTGGGTAAAGCCTCTATGAGCTAGGGTTTAACAAGATCACCATTGCTTTAATCCCTAAGATAGATTATAATCAGCAAATAAGGATGCTTTATGCGGATGCTTTAATTGTGACAGAATTAATGTGTCTAGGTCTTAGGATGATGTAACGCCTAAGTCTTAAGAATGATATGCCACCTCGAGAGAAGAAATCATTGCACTTAATAAATAAACCAACGTTCTAATCGGATTAATAATGGTTAATACAATTTTCTTATATAAGGTTCGACCGCTCTTTTATCTTTTGTCTATCAGCATGCGTGGGTAACAGTATCTTGAATTGATTGTAGTCACTAACCAAACCGTGCCAGTCTCTCCTGCTGAAACCCCCCTTTTCCCATTAGAATTAGGATAGACTGACATAGGTTTAGATTAGAATATAATTAACATAGATTAGATAACCAAGATTTTAATTAAATAGATAGATTTAACCTTGCTCTCAGTGATCGACACCCTACTTACCATGAAACTACTACCGATCAGGTACATTGCCCGTTAAAGTGTTGTTTTTGGTTGAGTCTGTAGAATATAAATTTAAAACTTGAAACAATAAAATATACACCACATAATGACACATCAACTGCTAGCACTCAGGGTGCTGCTAATATCTCAACAACTGTTGAAAATTTGACTGATGCTGTGATTTATTCCTTCTTTGCTAGCCAACCAAGTATTTCACAGCTTGATAATGAAGATCTACAACAAATCCATCCTGATGATCTGGAAGAGATGGATTTGAGGTGGAACATTGCTATGCTGACTATGAGGGCAAGAAGATTCACACTTTCATCCATAAAGTGCTTCGAACGGTGCTGCCTTGATACTAACTGGCATGATAACTGTTATTGTACGAAAATTCTACCAATGGTAAATGTTTATCCCATCCTTTTCGAAATCTATGACAACAAAGCTCGTAGCCTGTCCTCGAGTGGGTTTGGATGGTTCTTTCACTTTGTCCATCAGTTAGGATGATATGTTGTATCTCATGACTAGTTGAGAGATAACCCAAAGCAATTTTGGAAGCGATTGCCTAGAATCTGGATGTGAAATGACTATCACGATCAAAGATGAAAGTGATTAGCAACACGCATGTCCGAGAGAACTATTTTTCTTATTGATTTATAACCTTGTAAGAGTTTTTCCATACATCAGTCTCGCTTCGATATGGGAATGACATGCGCAGATTTAGTAAGACGATCGACAAGACCCAGATGCATCATGCCGGTGAGGTTATTGGGTAGCTTTGTAACGAAATCCATTGTAATTCTTTCCCATTCATTTCCACATAGGCATTGTCATAGTTTGTAACCAATAAGCCGGATGCTTTTTGACATTCTGCTTTAACTTAGAACATGACAAACAACTTGCTAACATATTCTGTGCGTGATTGCCTTTAGCACCTATAAGTTTCTTTATATCATGAATCTTATAAACCCGAGTGAATGAATTTTTGGATTTATGAGACTCGTGCATGAAATAAGACTCTTAAACTGCCAAAAAGTGTAACCAGCTTCGGTTTTCTGATACAACGAGATCAGTCATGAACTAATTACAAATGGTTTGTCCATTCCCTCGTAGGTTCCTCGTTTTAGACATTTTCTCTTTAGGCTTTATTTTGGGCTTCGAGGATTTGAGATGGTAATTTTGGATGAACGGTTAAGATTAATGCTCGAACTCGAAGGGGTTTGATTCTTTTCTTTCGACTTAAGGCATCTGCCACAACATTTGCCTTTCCGAGATGATAACAAATTTCACAATCATAATCTGTCGCGTATTCTAGCCAATCGGCGTTGCCTTCATATTCAATCTCTTTTGACGAGAAGTACGTTGAAGGCTCTTGGTGACATGAAAACAGTACACTTTGTACGTATAGATATTGTCCTCCATATTTTAAGTGCGAATATTACGCTCCTAATTCGAGAATCATGAGTGGTATAGTTTTCACTTCATGAGGTTTGAGTTTGTCGAGATGCATAAGCAATGACTTTTTTCACTTCTCGTTGCATTAAGTACAAAGCTCCTAACCCTTGAAGAGAGTGCACACAGTAAACGACAAAAATTATCGTTTCCTTCTGGTAATGCTAAGATTGGTGCATCATAAGTTTTTTGTTTTAAGAGAGCTTGAAAAGCTAATTCTTGTTCTCGCACCCAGATATAACTCTTGTTTTTCTGGGTTAATTTAGTCAAAGGCTTTGCAATCTTTGAAAAACCTTCGATAAATCTTCGATAATAGCCGGCGAGTCCTAAGAATTGACGTACTTCTGTGGGAGTAGTGGGAGATGTCCAATTCTTAACAGCTTCAATCTTGACAGGGTCAACTGATCCTATATTATCGATGAAATAGACCAAGAAAATACTCGATGTTATCAGAAATCACATTTAAGAAACTGGCATACAATTTTCTCTATTCGGGATGCAATACCAAGATAATCTGAGATGACTTGCATGTTCTTCTTCGTTGGCGAAATAGATAAAATACATCTGATAATACAAATTACAAACTTACCAGATAAGGTTTAAACAACACGATTCATCAGAGATCCATGAATACAGCAGGTGCATTTGTTAAACCAAATGGCATGACTTGAAATTCATAGTGTCCGTATCTCGTTCTGAAAGCAGTCTTAGGAATATCTCTTTCCCTTACTCTCAGTTGATGATAACCTGATCTTAAGTCGATTTTTGAATAAACGCTTGAACCTTGAAGTTGATCGAATAAGTCATCGATCCTGGGCAATGGGTAACGATTCTTTATAGTAAGTTTATTCAACTCTCGGTAATCAATACACATTCTGAAAGATCCGTCTTTCTTTTTAACAAATAAGACAGGAGCTCCCCAAGGCGATGTACTTGGTCGAATGAAACCTCGGTCGGTTAGTTCTTGAAGTTGATTAGACAACTCCTGCATTTCTGAAGGAGCTAATCTATAAGGTGTTCGAGCTATAGGTGCTGCTCCGGGGATTAAGTCGATTTGGAATTCTACTTGGCGAACGGGAGGGATACCAGGTAGATCTTCAGGAAAGACATCTGGAAATTCTTTGACTACGGAAATGTCTTCGAGTCTCTTCTCGTCTGCTTTCTTCTCCATAACTTGGATCATAAAAACTTGACAACCTCGGGATATATACTTTTTGGTTTTTATACAGGATATGAGATTTAGTCGAGTTTTACTTCGATCACCTCGAATGATTAGAGTTTCTATAACCGACGATAGGAATGTGGGAACAACTTTCTCGTCACAAGAGAATTTTAGCACGATATTTGTATACCAGTCCATACCAATGACTTACCGAAACTACCAAGTTTAATTGGCATGAGATCGATTTCAAAAGGTTGATTTAGCAAAGTTAAAGTGCAGCCTTTAATAACAGTGTTTGTGCTTACTAAGTTTCCGTCAGCCATTTTGATATTATAAAAGGTATCTATTGTAATAGACGGAATATTTAGCATAGAGGCAAGCGATAAGGATATAAAACTTCTATCAGCTCCGGAATCAAATAATACCCTGACTAAATGCTGATTTAGGAGAAACATACCCGTAACGACGTTTGGGTCTTGTTGGGCATTCTTATCTCTCAGCATGTAGGCTCTTCCTTGGGCATTAATGTTGGTCTTTTGGCACTGATTTGTGTAGTGTCCTTTCTCACCACAGGCATGGCAAACCACTGTCACTGGGAGTTGATTACTTCCGGTGGCTGGCTTCTTGCTTTGGCAGTTCTTGCTTAGATGGCCCATTCTGTTGCAATTATTACACCTACCAGTACAGGGTCCGGTGTGATGGTAATTGCACCTTTTACACAGAGGGAGATCTCCGGCATACCTACCGTTTTCTGATGAAGTAACAGCATAGGCTCTACCAGCTTCTTGTCTTCGGTTCTGTTGTCGACGATTATTGTAACGATTATTGGTGTTGCGGTAGTTGTTGTTGCTGCGGGAGCTGTTGTTGAAAGTTCTTTTGTCGTCAAACTTTCTTTTGTTGTCACTCGATACTTGCATTGGAGCATGCTTAGTTACTTGATCCATTAGCCTTTGAGTCTAGTTGATGGCTTCCTCTAAAGTTTGGAGGTTTTAGAGGGCAGTAAACATTTCCTTCAATGCTTCGAGGTAGACCTCCGATAAAAGCTTCCAAGAGTTTATCATTGTTTGGCACCATGTTTGGACATAGAACCGTTAATTCTTGGAATCTTCTAACATAAGGTTTAAGATCATTTCCCTTTACAATCAGATTGTAAAGTTCTTCTTCCATCTTCCTGATCTCAGTCTGAGGACAATACTTGTTCGTCAGAAGCCTTTTTAAAACTCATTCCAGGTGATTGAGATTGTGGGCTTTTGCTCTATTCCCAATGGCTGGGCATAAGCAATCCACAGGACAAAAATGCATCGTCAGTTAAAGTACCAGTAGCAAAAGTTACTTTGTTTTCTTCGACACATCTGCTACGAGAGAATACTGATTCGGTTCGTTCAAACCAGCGAATAAGACCTACTGCTCCTTCCGTACCATTAAAGTAAAAGTTGAACACCTAATAAAACTCTTTGAGTTTCTCCGTTTTCACTGCAGGAGTTCCAGTAGGACCGGTGTTCCTGTTGGGATTACTAGCACTTGCCATTGTTGCAGCTTGAGCTTCTAGAGCCGAGGTGACACTATCAGCAACTAACTTTCTAATGGCATCTTGAGTCATAGTCGGTGCTTCCGTTGTTGATGCTCTTTTTGGAGGCATTCTATCAACAAAAGATAACACGTAATAAGAATGATATCACAAGTATAATGCTTGTTCTTCTTTAAAATGATTAAAGAGAAATGCTTATTCTTGAAATGCTTAAAGAATAATGCTTTATTTAAGCATTTTTAACAATGGTGATATCTAAAGGTTATAGTATGATGATGAATGTACGATGGATGAATGATGAGATGCAATAAAGCAGGAAAAGCAACAAGGTATGAAACGGGATTGCCTTTATATTAGAACAACTTGCCTTTTTACTGTACATAGTCAAGATTTGACAAGTGTTTTTATTTATGCCACACATCCCGTGGCTAGGTTAAAGCTAAAGACTGGAATTTAAACTAGAAACTAGAAACTAGATGATCACTGAATGCGGTTCTGGAGTTCGATGATAGAGTTCATGAGTTTTTCTATATCTTCTTGGTGACGAGTTTCCATATCATTGATGACTTCTGCCAATTCAGCGATTCTGTAGCGAGCTAAGGAGATCTTATGGTTGGATCCTATTTGCTTTCTCCGGAGTTTAGTGATCTGAGTATGAGCTTGCTGGAGTTCTGCTGCTAAGGCGTCAAAATCACGTTGGATGATTATTGTTCCTTTACCGAGACCTTCGATGCCGTTTTCAATCTGTTCAAAACGTTCAGGAGGGATTTCTTCTAAGATAACCAATGGATACCCTGATTGCTCTTCAAGACGTTTGAATAGCTTGATTTCGCGGGAATTTCACAATCTCAAAGAGCTTGAGGTTTATTGGGAAAAAAAAAAAAATGGGTAGATGGGAGATAACGCACTTGGTGAAAGGAGTCCTTCTGGGAGAAAGAATTCTTAAGTTTTAGGTGGTATGATAATTAGAGACGGGATTGGTGACTTTTAGTATAGAAAGCTTGTAAGGCTTTCATGTAAGGATCATCAGGAAATAATGAAAGGGTCGTAAGTTTAGCGGGACATTCCAAATGAAATGTGAAGCACTGAGTAATTTTCCCTGGAGAGGTTCGGGACAATAAATTCCGGAGAAGCCGAGAACATAGTTTGGGAAATTGGAAGAAAAGACATCCTCTAAATTAGAAATAGGACGATCGGGGGAAGACATCATTCTGTTAATAACCCAGCAGTAAATAACATAAGTTATTTATTTAGTAATATAATAGTTATGTAACTTTACATACCATTCCGGGGAGATAATCGGCATAGAGGGACTTTCTTGATGGGAAAAGAAAAGTAGTTAAGTTAAGGTTTTAACCTTGTTCTCTATAACGTAGGCTTTTGATACCAAATCTGTAACAACCCCCATTTTTACATATAGCACAGCGTAGCTAATCTGGGGTATTACTTCAAGGTACAACAGTCATAATCATAGAAAATGAATCAAAAGAGTCATTTTTGAAAATAAGTTATCATTCATTATTTCTTCAGAGTTTTTACAAACGAGAGGTTTCCAGAATCTAAAATACAACATTTGAATGATAACGGTTTTTCCATCTTCGTGTCCTCGTCACTCCGTGCCATTAGTTACCTGAGATAAAACATGCTAAAAAGTCAACACAAAGTTTGAGTGAAATACATAGGTATAAGTAATATAATATTGAATGCAAATGATATTGGGTTACGCTGATAACACCCAGTATTGAAACATAACTTATTATTGCCATTAGCTCATGAATCTGATGCTTAGGTTATAATGATAATATTGCCCCTGCGGCACCTTTGCCAAAATACCACGTGAATTTCTAATGATGTGCAATGGGTTAACGTTCCTGCTAAGGATACAGTACCAACGGGAGTCCAACCCAAATATATATATTCACAACATTCGCGCTGAGCTACGAGAGAGTAATCACGTTTCATGATTATAGGACTTAAAGCAAAGCAGTTACTTAGGCAATAGTAAAATTGAAGTAGCACGTATAAATAATTGATTCCATGTTTAAAGCATGTATCTGCCATCGCGGTTTATAAAAAGATTGAAATGCGAGGCAATGAACTCACTGACAGTTATAGTGGGAAATTGATAGCTAATGTAAAAAAAAAAAAAAAAAAATAAAATAGGGGAAAGAAAGTAACGGCTTCAACAACCGGCAATCACAGACACCTGTTAATATATGGCAAGTCTTAGTTGATTGTAATATAAAACGTTTTTGGATATCATGTTTGGTTATGATCATAAAAATAAACATAACCACCGATCGGGCCATCATAGTTTTAGATCAATTAGTAAATCGATTATGGAGCTAGGGCAACTTTAAATTGTAAACCCAACAACTCAGGCAGAACGTAGTACCAAGATGAAACTTCTTAATACGAAGCTCCCTAGTATTGTGGTATGATATGGATTTGGGACATGATTTTTGAAAGCACATCGATGATGAATGATATAAGGATTAGAACATAAGTAGTTTTAAGCATTTTATTCAATATCTGGAGATGTTAAGCACGAGGACGTTTATTAAAGTGCTATTCTGTAATGTTTTTGAATGTGTTTTTATCTTTTATCAAAATTTTACTTTTAGTACCTGATGATTGGAAAACAGCAAGTAGACCCTTAGGTTGTGCATTTTTACGACTTTGGTCTTTCACTTTTATTGATAACCGAAAGTAAAACCTTGTACTTAAAAAGTGAACATAAAAAGACCCTATAGTTATAAATTTGATAGAAATGACACTTTAGTCCTTTTCGTTATAAGTTTTCTGAAATTTACGATATAAACCCTTGCATGGATTATAATAATAAAAACATGTCCAAAATGCCATGAAAAGCTTAATTTAACATGTCAATAGTCAGTTAATAGAGTTATAAAAACCTAAAATATGAAGTTTTAACTAACACATAGTTTAATTTAAACGATTTCGTTAAGTTAAAAGGTAAAATGGGTCAAACTAGGGTTTTAAAAATAAAAACGCGCCGGTTTAAAGGTCAAATTCTCTTATGACCTATCAAAGTACTTATTTAACATTATAATCGTCTTATTAGAATATGTTATACAACAAAAGTTAACAAGTTAACTCATGTTTTAAAGTAAAAAAACATGAAATAAGGGTTTCGGGTTGTAGCGGTTTTTTGGTAACTAACAAAACTTATATCAAGATACTTCTATTCTTAAAAGATTCATAAAACTTATTTCACTTTCTTTTATAAAAGTTTCACAAACACATGAATGTATATAAGAACAAGAGAGCAGTAAAAGAAAGATCAAGATCATACTTACAAGATGAGAAGAATCAAGAAAGAAACACAAGATCTAACGAGGAAACCTTAGATCTTAAAACCTAATAACAAATCTTGCAAAAACCCACTTGATAAATCAAAACCCTAATTCTTGAAACTTTGCAAAACCTTGTAAATCTTCAAACTCACCCTTGGAAACACCTTAGATATAAATGGAAACTAACTTGGAATACTTGGATTGAGTGAAAAATCAAAGAAATGAACACCCTAGTTGGGTGTTGTTGTGTCGTGACCCAAAGAGAAGAAGGAGAAGAGAGAAAAACTTTTGAGAGGCTTGTGTGTGTATGTTTAACCCTAGATGTAAAGATATGTTAGTATTTATAAGGAAGTGGCTAGGGTTTTAGGGTAAGGGTGCAAGTCTTGAGTTCATGAATTGGGTGGTTCGGCTAGACACAAGAAAAAAAAAGAGACCAAAACCAAGTTTAAGCCAATGGAGAAATAAAATGCATGTACTCTTTATTTTGCTAGTGGTTTAGTGGTCCTCCCATGGAGAAAGGTGACAAGAATGGTGTAAGAGATCACAAGCTCTTGTTGGTGCATGGAGGATGCATACAAACATGTCATTTTCTTATCTTACACTAGCACATGCATGGTATTTTCAAAAAGATGCTCCATGAAATAAATTTTGAGCTTATGATTCAAAAATCTCAAGGATGGGAGGACATGTCACGAAATTTTTGACATTAATAATAATAATGGTTGATATTTTAGGTTTACATGCAAAGGTGGTAAGTTTCTGGGGTTCCGTTTGACATAAAACGCTAAAACGCGAAACGCACATAAAAAACATAAAAATTGCAAACGTAAATGTACGTAAACTACGTAAAATTATAAAATGACTAAATAAAGTATAATACGAGTAGGCTAAACTTAGTCCGGCGTCGGAACACTTTCGATAACGATTTTTAGTTTTTACGCGGGACAACTTCCTGGAATATTGCCAATTTAAAACGTAACTTATAAAATTTAAAATCAAGCACGGAAAAGTTTAAAATAACGACCTAAAATTTACGGGGTGTCACATCAACCTTTTCTCTAACCAAATGAACATCTTACTCAAAATATTTGGTTTTTTCATGAAACACATGATTAGCAGCTATCTGAATAGCTGAACTACTGTCACAATATATCTCAACAGGATATAAACTCTTTAGCCCAAGACTATGTAACAAATTTCTCAACCAAATGACTTCACATGTAGTTGAAGCCATACTCCTATATTCTTCCTTAGTAGAACTTCTATAAATAGTGCTTTACTTTTTACTTTTCCATGACACTAAGGATTGCCCCACAAACACACATTACCCAGTAACAGATCTTCTTGTTTTAGGGCATTTTACCTAGTCTGCATCTGAAAAAGCTTTAAGCTTTAAATCAGATGTCTTATTAAACTGTAACCCAAGTCTTGGAGACTGCTTTAAGAATCTTAGAACCCTTATGCAGTTTGACCACACTTTCAGTTTGACTTGTCAACTTATGCAGTTTGACAAGTCAACTTATGAGGTTTGACTTGAAAATTCTGAGGTTTGATCATTTACCCGTAAAAGTCAAATTCTTTTATACCGCTTGTCCTTATTCTACGATTATACTTTCACGACAACGTTATCTAGACAATGTTCACCCGTTAATGACAATTCATTACAACTTTTGTCCTAGTTTAACAACATTTACTCAAAACACCAAATCAAACACAACACCAAATGCTATAACGATCCTATATACAAGATTTACTAAAATGATAAAACGGCTATGGATTCGGATTCTAAATGACAAGTGATCACGGAGTTGATTTGGTATCCCTTATTTGAGATTAAAGTGGGTTTCACAAAGGCGTCTACTTATTTCATCATCGAGACTTCCTTCTACTTTCTACCCCTATTCTTTAAAGCCCATCTATCAATTGATGACTTGCTTGAACGTATACAGCTTATGATTGAGATTTGGATTATCTAGTTATACCTGATGTAAGGAGTTACATTGTAGTATTCACAGGTTATAGCTATCACTTAAAGGAGTTACGTTGTAGTACTTAGTGTCACACGCCGATGCAGATGTGGATAGTTTCAAGAGGTGTGGTACTTCTTATACTTTTGATGTTGGGTATCGGGTACTTAGAGATTTAATCTTGCACCGTTCTTCAATCAATAACAGTGCAAGATTAAGTAACAAATTTGGGGGATTTTACTTCAGTTTCAAGTTTGGTATATCGGGTTTACTTCACCATCTGGTCACAACAAATAGCCGACAGTATACGAGGTTGGTAAGTAGCCAGAGAGTTTAAAAGCTTGAGATGTAATCAGCAATTCTCATGGGATATTATTGTGTTATTCAACGACAATGGTACTTCATAGTCTAAGCAAAATTTTCAAAGTTCTTCAATGACGTTCATAACTTTTCAAGATTTGTGCTTATGACAAGAACTTCTTGAGTATATAGACGTACACGTCAATGATGCTTCCGAGAGTTCGCAACCATCATGGGGGGAAATCGTGTATGTGGTGTGATTTTTCAGGTCAATAAAAAAGGGCTATAGGCATATAAACTATTGGTTTGGAAGATTCGTGCAACATGTACTTTGTTCAACTTCCAGGGGGAAGTAGTGTATTCTACTTCACTTAGTATGGTTAAGGTGAAGTATTTTACATACGTGAGAAGAATTGTTGCTGCTTTCTTGCATGTACCCCCGAACGAATAATCACCAAGACCAAATGACAAGTAGCAGCAGTATTTGGTGTGGCTTACTTCTTCTTCTACAAGATTCTGTTGTGCATGTTAATGATAAAGTTAGAAGATTGGTCAAGCTACATCAAAGTTTCAGAATCTGCTTAAGATACGGATGTTGGTCTGGAGGGAAGCTGATTCAGAAACTTTGTCAAAAAGGAGTCTATAAAGAAAGCTTTTCAAAACATGTTGCATGGATTGAGGGGAAGTTAATCCAACTCATGCATACTACAATGGTTCCTGTACAAGTAAAGACTCTTAAGATCCAAGCTGGAGTACAAGTATCAAGACCAGAGTACGCAGAAGACATCTTTAGCATTGGAAGAACTTTGGAAGATGTTATTTTTGTTGTACTTGTACTTGTTAGGAACTTTGTAAGTAATTCTGTATGTCTACATATTGGGGGAAGATTGTTAGCCTTAAAATATGAAGACTTATATGAAATTACATTAGTTTACACATAGTCGGATACGCAAGGACTAATAATGTCATTATATGATAGTTAGGCATATCTAGGACTATATATACCCTCCTATACTTTTATAGGAGGGTGAGGATTTCATTTGTAATAAAGAGAGAGTGTGTTCTTCTCCTTTCTCTCTCTAGAAAACACACACTCTCCCCATCTCTTCTTTCTCTCTAATCTAATATGGCAAGCTTTCATTTTTATCCTCCCTGACCTTCGGATCGTGTTTAGTTAGTGAATTTCTTTATGTTAACATTTTCTATTCTAGGGATGTGAAATTTTATGAAATAATGTTTCCTTTTAAAATGAAGTCTAAGGAATTTGTTGATGCAGAATGTGCAGGTGAAACAGATCATATTACATTCTTTGATAACCAAACGCCTTAAAGACCTAATGATGATGGAAGGTATACGTCAGTTGTGGATGGTAGTGTTCATTCTTCTAGATACAATAGCACAGATAGTACATTATGTTTGAAAGAATACACTTTAACCCAAATTTTTATTAGATGATTAAAGCTCATCTGAGGGTAAGATTTTTCAAAATACAAGTGGACTAACTTTAAATGAGAACATTTTTAAGAAAAAAGATGTGCAGACACCTGGTTTAAGAAGATCCAGTAGGTAGTCTAAGTTACCTGCTAAATTTAATGATTATGTTGTTAGTTCAAATGTGAAATATGGTATTGAAAAATTTATGAGCTATTATGGGCTTAATAGTGTCAATATATGTTTTGCTTCTACCTTAAATAAGTTTATTGAGCCTACCTGTTATAGTGATGCTTTGAAAGATCCTAATTGGGTTGATGCTATGAATAATGAAATAGAAGCTCTGAACATAAATAATACTTGGGTAATTTGTGATTTACCTATAGGAAGAAAACCTATTGGGTGTAAATGGATTTATAAAATAAAGTATAAAGCATCTGGTGAAATTGAAATATATAAGGCTAGACTTGTGGCTAAGGGTTTTTGGAAAACAGAAGGTTTTGACTATGATGAAACTTTCAGTCCTGTTGTGAAAATGTTAACTCTTAGATGTCTTATTAGCATTGATGTTGTTAATAGTTGGCATTTATATCATCTTGATGTTAATAATGCTTTCTTATATGGTGATCTTGTTGAGGATGTTTATATGTCTTTGCCTCAAGGGTATGATAATGTAGATAAGTCTAAAGTCTGCCAATTGACTAAGTCTTTGTATGGTTTAAAGCAAGTCCCAAGGCAGTGGAATGCCAAACTTACCAATGCTTTGGCTGAGCATGGCTTTGAGCAGAGTAAATTTGATTACTCTCTCTATACTAAGCAAAAATGGTGCTATGTTCATTGCATTACTTATTTATGTGGATGATATTGTTATAACTAGTAATGATGAATCTGGAATCAAAGACTTTGAAGAATTTTTTAGCACTAAGTTTTTGATTAAAGATTTGGGTATTTTGAAATATTTTATGGGAATTGAAATTCTAGAAAATGAAAATGTATTATCTATGACTCAGAGGAAGTATTGTCTTGAACTGTTGTATGAGTATGGCTTGCTTGCTGTAAGACCTGTTGATATTCCTTTACCTGAAAAAAATGTGTTGTGTTTTGAAGAGTCTGAAAATGACAAGTATCTTAATGATTTCACAAGTTATCAAAAACTCATCGAAAAATTGATATACTTGACAAATACAAGACCTATATTAGTTATGCAGTGCATTGTCTTAGTCAACATATGCATAGTACTCTGCAGTCTCATTTTAAGGCTGCATTAAGAGTTTTAAGGTACTTAAAGGGGTCTCCTGGTTCAGGGCTTTTGCTTATGCTCATTGGGCAAAGTGTCCTATTAGGATACCATTTCATCACCTTAATACACAAAATAAGAGAAAAATCTTAAAGAGTGAAAGAACTAGAGAGAGAAATAAAAGAGAGAAAAATGGTTACTTGACTTAGAGAAAATGAGAAGCAACACCCTCTCCACACTTGGAGAGGGCTTTATATAGTACTTAATAGCCGGCCATGGGCTTTGGTGGGCTTCCATGGACCGGGCTTGATATCTAATGGGCTTTAAGCCCGTGACTTAGACCCAATTAGCTTATAGAATTCCTGAGAACATAAACTAGACTAATACAAGGTTCAGGAATATTAATGACCATCACTTTAATAAAAACTAAGTGTAACAATCTCCCCCTAAGGGGTGGTCATTGCACATATGGCTTCACTTCTTGTGACGTCTTGAGTCTCAAAACCTTGTAGACTTAGGAATTCTTTTGAAGTTCCTTTTGCATGCTTGTGATCATGGATCTTGATCTTTAACTTGATATTCTTTGACAAAATATTGATATCGTGGTCTTTGGCCTTGATTTGTCTTAACTGTTGAGATCTCTAAATCTTTATCCTTGAATCTTTATGCATCCTTGCGATCTTGTGTCTCCACCCTCATGCTCAAGGTCTTGAAATCTTGCTAACAATCTCCCTCAACATTTTCTTTAACATAATTACTTATACCACATCATGGAAGGAGTAGTACTTGTTAATACAAATAATGTCCAAAAACGTTATTTATATTTTTTGACCTCTCAATGTTTTGATAATAACAAAATGTGAAAACGTTTACGATAAAATTAAACGTTTATAAATTACTAATCATAAAATTCTATTTCTAGGATTAATCACTTAAGGTATGGATAAACAAATCATTAAACATGATTAGTGATCAAGAAAATAATTTTTCTTAAATCTTATACTTCCACAAAAATGTTTTTATAAAAATATAAAAACAAATTATTTATTCATTAAAAGATTAAAAACATAAATTTTAAATTTTAAATTTTCCCCCCAAAATGGAAGGTTCCATAACAGATACAACATTCACCACAAAAGGACAAAAAAATGGAGCGGAGTCTAGTGGCGGCCCCCTTATATATAAGGGACCGCCAGGACTGCCACCAGCAACGGTCATTTTTTTGTCCCCTATAAATACTGTGTCACCCCATTTCAAAAACAGACTTCCTCTTGCCAAAAATTCTATCAGAACTAGTTTTCTCTCTTTTTCCTTTCTCTCTTTCAAAAACACATATCTTGATCACTAACATTCCTTGATTTTGTTTCAATTCAATTGTTTTATCTTTTGCAAAATGTTTTTCTTTTTCCTTATATCTCTCAAGCTCGTTTGTCAATAAGGCATTCGCTTGTTGAGCTTCACGATTAACCTCATTACATTTTTCAACATCACATTTAAGGTTATTGATAAGGGAAGCAAAGAAAGCATGTTGATTAACTCATATCTACATAATATATGTTCTTCCTTATTTCTTGTCCGGATCCATATTTGTATAGTCAGAAAAATAATATTCTATTATTCTCATGTCTCCACGATATTGTTCAGGATAGATTCGAGTTGTTTAGATTTTGTAATCACCCATGAGCAAACATATTTTTAAATAAATCATGATATACCCTAAGTACTGAATCACTGTCATTTGAAGATCCAATATCAACATCTGCATGATTCCCTTCTGAACTGCTACTTTCTATGTCAAAACTTCTGTTTTCATCCACTGATCTGCTAAATGAAGTCTCTGAACTGCTGTTTTCTGACTTTATCCCACTGCTTTCCATGACACCCATATTATCATTCACTGCTATACCTTCATTAACCAAACAAGCTTCCAATGTTGCACCTTCAGTGAATCAAACAAGCTTCCAAAAACAATCTTTCAATGGTGTACCCTTAGAGACCAAACTCTCTTGTTTCTGCATCTCACTTTCTTGCAGCCGTCTTTCAATCTCCTTTATTGCTTGAACTTCTTTCTCTTTCATCTGTAATGCACCGATTTAACTCTTTCATCAATAAGCTTGTCAAGTTCTTCCAGATACCAGAGTAAACTACGTCTGTAAGCTTTAGGTTCAAATTGCGCACCGTCACTAAAGTTTTTTTACCAGCATTTATCTGGAACATTTGAAGCATTTACCTCTTTCGAATCAAGGAATTCCTTGAACTGTCTTATGAGTACAACAAGACAAGTCTTACAATCATGCCCATGAAAATTGTTTGTTTCAAGTTGTCATTGTAATTGATTCAAATTGTTGTACATCTTTTCTCTGAAAGTCTGATGCTCTTTACAACTAATATAACAACATGCATATTTAGACTCTAAATAGTCCTTGGGTTAATTGATAACGGAATCAACTATGAGAATTTCCAGATGTATCTGAGCTTTTTAAACCATTCAACATTTTTGATGTAGTTCCCTTTCATCCAGTTGTATCTGTTGCAATTCCATCTCTTCTGAATTTGAACTTGATAGTGAAGTGTTGTGTGGTTCGAACAGTTAACCCGTAATTTTCCCTCCAAAAACTAATTTCAAAATTTATTTCACTAAAATTTGAAATTCTCTTAAGAATCCAATTCTAAATGTAGGAAAAAATTTGAAAATCAAAATTTTATTGTTAATTTTTAACCGTAAAAATTTGAATTTCCTCCTAAAAATTTGAATTTGACGTAAAAATAAGCTATAAAGTTTACTAAAAAAATAAATTTTACTCATGTTTTTTCGCCAAAAACCCTTTTTTTTAATGTCAAAATCGGTTGGAGTGGCTAAATCGGCTAACACACAAGTGACAAAATCGGCTAACTTAAAATTGGTAAAAACGATCAACACAAAATGTGGCAAAATCGGTTCACCAAGTAGATGTCAAAATCGGCTAACAAAAATGGAAATTTCGGTTCACAAAGAAATCGCAATTTCGGTTCACAAATAACTGGCAATTTTGGTTCACAAAGAAATGGCAATTTAGGTGCACTCTACTTGGAAATTTTCTGCTAATGAACAATGGAAATTTTGGCTAATGAACAATGGCAATTTTGGCTAACCACAAAATGGCAATTCAGTGAACTCATGTGGCAATTTTGGTGCCTCATAAATCCGGAAACCAACTTTCAAATCAATAAAAAACACACTTTTTGACTTTTTTTCTTGATTTCTTTTGCACAACTAAGTATTATTTGGCAATATTTATCATAAAAAACCAAACTTTAATGTTTTTAACAACAAAAAGTTTTAGATCAAGATTTTCGCATAAAAGGGCTTAAAACACATTTTTGAATCGAAATAAGCTTTTAAAAGAAACTATTTTTAAACAAAATAAGCCACAAAATACTAGAATATGATGATACATGTTTTTTATCCTAATAAGCACATAACCAAAATAAGCCGAATCCTCTATAAGCACAAAATAAGCTCGAAAATAAGTAACACAAAAACCACACAAAACACTAAAGATCCCAAGATGAAACCATGACGAATGATACCAATTGTAGAATATGGTTTTCACACATATAACACACGAAATTCCTAGAGAGAGAAAAAGGTGGAGAGTATTTTGGATAACCTTTTCATTACACACTCTCCTTAGTGTAGAGAGGGGCTTTATATGTCCTTAGATCCGGCCATGGGTCTTCTTGTGGGCTTCTATGAGTCGGGCCTTTGACTATTACATTACATTTCCTAATGAACTAGCCTATCAGACTACCTAACACGCTTGATATCGTCTAACTATTACAAAGCTTGTGAGATCAATAATGATCGTCACTTCACTAAAAGCTGAACTTTTAACAACTCCTAACTCCAAATCATGAGTTGTATAATTCTTCTCATGAATTTTGAGTTGACGTGATGCATAAGCAATCAAATTCTCATTCTCTATTAATACTGCACCCAAACCTTTATGCGAAGCATCGCAATAAACTACAAAGTTCTCAATTCCATCGGGCAAAGCCAAAATGGATGCGCTACACAATTTCTGGTTCAAAATTTAAAATGATGCTTCTTCCTTATCTCCCTAATCAAACTTCACATTCTCCTGAGTTAGCTTGGTCATCGACTTGGCGATCTTCGAGAAACCTTTAATAAATCTTCGGTAGTAACCGGCAAGACCTAAAAATTAGCAAATCTTTGTTGGAGTCTTAGGAGATGCCCAATCTTTAATAGATTCGATCTTGGTAGGATCCACGTGAATGCCTTGACTATTAATCACATGAACCAGGAATTTGTACTTTAGAATTCGAAATTCAACTTAAAAATTTTTGCGACAACTCCTCCTTCTAATACTTCAAAGATATCTAAGGTGTTTCTTCATGCTCTTGTTTCTATGGAGTAATTAAAATAGTCGTCAATGAAACAATCCAACAAACTTGTCCCAATATTGGCTTGCCCGATTCATGAGGTTTATAAATACCGCGTGCGTTGGTCAAACAAAATGGCAATAACTAAAACTCGTAATGACCATAACGAGTCCTAAATGCGGTCTTTGAAATATCTTCTTCGCGAACTCTAAGTTGATGGTTACCCGATCTTAGGTTAATCTTTGAGTAGACACTTGACCCTTACAGTTGGTCAAACAAATCATCAATCCGTGGTCAAACTCTCTCTAGTTGACACACATCCAAAAGATTCATCCTTCTTCGTGCAACAAAACTAGAGATCCCCAAGGTGAGGAACTTGGTCTTATAAAACCTTTGTCGAAAGCTCTTGCAATTGGTCCCACAATTCTTTCATCGCGATAAGCTAATCTAATAAGGCGCCCGGGTGCTATAGTACATCACCATGTACCAAGTCAATTTGAAACTTGATTGTGCTGTCGTTGTAGGTATTTAAGATGTTCAAGTTAAATTTATATTTCGCAGACTAAACCAAAAACACACTGTAAACGGGCAGTGTACACGATCGGTATAGTGTTTGGTAAGTACGGGTTCAACACTTGAAGCGAGGTTAAATCTATTCAATTTAATTAATATCTTGGTTATCTAATCTAAGTTAATTCTATTCTATTCTAATTCTATGGTTTAAAACCTATGTTAAGTCTAAAGGAAAAGGGGGTTTTGTCAGCCTGAGAGACGAAGCTCGTTTGGCGGTGTCTATAATCAATTCAAGGACTTTTACCCACACGAAGCTAATTAACAAAAGATGAAAGAAGCGTCAGAACCTTATAATAAGAAAACTGTATTATCCATTATTAATCTAATGAACGTTGGTTTGTTTATTTAGTTTAATAATTTCTTCTCTCGAGGTGGCATATCATTCTTAAGACTAGCGTTACATCATCCCTAAGACCTAGACACAATAATTCGTCATAATAAAGCCATCCGCATAAAGCATCCTATTTGCTGATTATAATCTATCTTAGGGATTAAAGCAATGGTGATCTTGTTAAACCCTAACTCATAGAGACTTTACCTACTTACCGCTTAATGGCAATTTATACACTAGTAGTCTACTTGTCCAACTATCCAATGGAATCAGAATGTTACTAGTTGAATTATCTAGGTTACCTGCTAGTCAACACGATCAATAAACTATTGGTAATATCTAATTAACTAGTTAAGCCCGAAGCGTATCCTAGACACAGACTTAGAAGGATAATATTTGTGTAACTATGATTCTAGATGTATAAATTACTATATGGAGAGATATCCCAGACTTTAGATCTGCTTGGTCTGATTCACTAGATCCAGTTGAATGATAGGTCGCATATAAAAGTGCGTAAATAAGTATAAATAATAAACCAGAGAACAGCACTCAACGATAAATGAAGAAATCGAGATAAACAAATACCAATCATTCAAATCTTCATAATAATGGCTAATACCCAAAGGTATTAGCCTTTAAACGTCATAATAAATACAAAAGCAATTATTTAGCCAATGTAAACTAACCGTGTTAACGAATGATACCAAAAATTGACTGATTATAAAGTATATGGAATTACACAGTGTCTCCCTATGGAATTTGAATACGTTGCTCGACCTCATTCTGCTCTTTTATCTTTGAAAATCGACTTTTTGGTTTAGGTATCAGAATATGATTTAGCATACTCAAAACTTGTTTTTGAGTTTTGTATTTATAGGGTCTGGAAGTCGGTTGGATACGGCATATTAGAGATTTCTTAGAGTAAGGACCACGCTTGATATCTTCTAGAATATTATATTGATTCCATATCTTAAATACGGCGTATTGAGTTCCCTCCTGGATACGGCGTATTGATCTTATTCCTCTGTGGTCTTTGGTGAGTGGCAGCACGGAATACGCCCGTATCTTCCCTTGATGGATACGGTGTATTGGTTCCTTTCAAAATATCTTCATTTAAGCTCCAAAATGCGCGCCTTTTGCTAACTTTCACCAATTACTCCATAATTACTGCAATTCTCAAATATAAATGATTAAGTAACAATTCTTTGCAATAACTATACAAAAGGGTTTAATAACATGGGAAAATGATTATAAAATAGACAATTTTTTTGATTGTCTTCCGAAATATCCCCCCACTTGATTCTACTTATCCTCAGTAGCCTTTAGAAGTTTTATAAAATGTATCCCTAAGGATATTTTCGTTAAAGCACTTTTTAATCTATTACAAGTACACAACCAAACACCTCACGAAATAGGAAGATGAAAACACTCAAATCACTCAACTAATCTATGTGGTAACATGTAACTAATTCACTCAATTGCTCGGTCGTGATGAGTATTCTATCATAAGCTTGGCAAGGATACATATCTCCACCGCTAAAGCTAGATAACAAGTTATAAAGTAAATATAGGTTTTTGTATGGAAAGGCGTATGGTTTGATCATTCTACAATCTTTCACCAGAAGTACCACTCCAACAAGGCAGCTGAAGCACACATACACACCCGGAACGCCGGGATAGACATGTGTGTTCGATCACATCCCCATTCGAATTTAACCAACGGTTAGGATGAAGAATGATATAGGGTAGGAACCTTCTAACTTTCACCAAAAGTCATAAACCAACAAGGCAGTTAAGACATGCATACATGGCTGTAATGACGGAATAGACATGCACACTCGAACAAAGTCCTCATTCCGTAAAACCAGCAGCTAATCATCAGGTGAGAGGGAAGTAATATTGTGTTTAAAATAAAAATCAAGAAATAAATAGATTAAGACTTAAGATACAAGTTGCTAGACACTTATTTCTCGACCGTTACCATGATAAAGACACAACTATTTACAACGTCTTGATCATAGATCAAAAACAACAACCTAAGTTGGCGTTCCCGTAACGGTCAACTTCCTAATCTTCCCAAAACTTTACATACTCTACAAGGCAAGTGGCGATATCTTCCACTTTGTATAATACTCTACATCGTTGATTTTTTAGACGTATCAACGAATAATCGATCTTTCGTGTATTTCCTTCGGTAATTGCAAAACAATTATCTTCAAACTTTCTTTCTCTTTTTGTATTTTTCTCATTTTTGATTTTTTTTTTGCTAACTAAACTTCAAATCTCGGTGTAGTTTCACCATCTTCACGATCATAATAATTCTGGATAATTTCTTTGATAGTTCCTTCGTCTTCGGATTCACCAATAATTGTGATGGTAGTAAAATCACATGACATTACTATTAATATACATTCCCATTTGCAATGCGCAAATTTCTAACCGCACCAAAGATAGAAAATGACACAAGACTCGGGAAATACAAACTTTACACTTAAAGCAGCTAGCAACTGTAAATTAAACTTAATCTAACAGGATAGGTTAAGGTGTAAGGGTGTAACAAAACAAATAGTTGATGTAAATTCCTAAAGGATTGGCTCTGACTTGGGGTTGTTCTAATTGGATCATCACTTAAAGAGAGAGTGGGAAAGGGTTTAAACGGGAGGTTAACTAACCGGTGTAGTTAGTTAATAAGAAACATGTAAAGTCAATTTGGGTGTAATCCTAAAATTTACCAATTTAAACATGTTACTCCATCTAAATCCATTATACTTATCATTGCGTCTCGAATAGATATACCAAGTCAAGTTCTAAAGTCTACAACATCACCGACACACTCACATTTTGTGGAATTTGGGTAAACATTTGGAAACGGAAAGGTTAAATCCTCACAATATTCTAACAAAGGTTATTGTGTGTGGGTTATGTATCAAGTAATTTCACAAAAGTATGCTTGAAATTTTTTTAAATTTGAGCATAATTTAAGCCTAAATTGAAAATTAGGACAAGTAAACATTCTAATTCCATCCCCCTACTTGAATTATACAACGTCCTCGTTGTATATATAAAACATTAAATACGGAAATTTTTTAAAAATTAGAATGAGAAACTCCCCTGATATTTGCTCGGTAGATTCTCCAAGTTGCGTTTATGAGCAAGATTGTGTGCTGAAAAAGCGTCTGAATCCTAGCACGAATAGCACACACATAGAATTCTAGAAAATATGCATTCCACCAACTTCGATGATATTTCTTTCTTGAGTTCCAGTGTAAAATATAGAAAAAACAAGTGCATTCCTATCTTGGTACTTATGGTTAATTTAAACAAAACTAAACAAACTAATTACGAGTCAGACTGTAGATACGGCGTATCAAATGAATGAATATGGCGTATTCACAGAACTGACAATAATGTTTTTAAAGTGCAATAAAAATAAAGACTGATAACGTCCAGACAATCAATACGTCGTATGGTATGGAGCGGATACGTCGTATTGATGTCTGGGAAGACAGACGAGATAAAAAAATTAAATAACCATCCGGGTTACCTCTCCCAGAAGCACTTTTGTTTACAACGCAGTCTTTAAGTTAGACGTTCTTTAGCTTCCTCTTATTCCATCTCAATGCACACGCTAAATTGTGCCCGCGTGTGACCTTTCTTCCCGTCTTCGCATTCAAATTTAATGGGTCCTAGATTAAAACTCCTTTGTAGGAAACCCTAAAGCTTTGAATCATGCAAGATTCCATTTCTTTACCAGTTTTCTCACTTACCTTCAGTAATGGTGGGATCTTGTTACATTGCTCATTGGTGTGGTTTTTAAACCTTGGATGTGATCGCACCATTTGGTAAGTTACTTCATCATCACCATTGTAAAGGGTAATAATCCCTTCGAAACGTTTTGCTTTAATTCCAACTTCTCTTAAGAATGGTTCGCCAACAATAATATCGCCCATTCCTTCATCACGATAAGCATCCATATCCTCTAAAACTGCAAAATCAGTCATAACAGATGTTAGCCTCAAAATATTGAGTCGAACAAGGAAGTTCGTTCATTAATTATATTAGGTCTCGGTCATTAATTAATTATACGTTGTAATAGGCTAGACGGATTGTAGGTCCAAAGTCTTGGATCTGTTTAGCCTTTTGTAAGACAATAGCTAACTTGAATAAATCCAAATCAACTATATGAGAGACAATGACTATGAATACTATGTGCTAATGTGGAATCTTAACACAAGTACTAAGAAGAACACAATGTCAAACTTTGTTATTTGCTATTAATTTCTATTAGAATTCTATTTCAATCTCATTCTAAACATTGTGACGTAGGGTTCCTTTTATACACCAAGGAAACCCTAATGGGCTTTACAAACGTGTGAAAGGATATTGCATAACTTAACTATATGAGACCAGTACTAACTATAGTACTGCCAGACTTAACTTAGTACTGGCAGACTTAACTATGTCTACCAGACTTAACTCTATAACTACCAGACTTAAGTCTGTTTACAAATAATACCTAACAATCCTCCCTAACTTGAACTTCCACGTGATCTCAAGTTTCATTGAGCTGGTCTCTATTAGAAGCTTCTGAGGGGAATTTTGTAAGCATTATCTTTGGAATTATTCTTGAACTGCAACATGATGATTTTCCTGTATAAACAGGTTCTTGACTTCTATCAGCAACTCTTGAAATCATCACTAAGGATATTTGCAGCATCAAATCTTTTAAACATCATGGCCAACACTTCACAGCTACATGTATAATCTTTTCAGCAACAAATAGACAGCAACATTGACTATATGTACATCAAATCATAAAGTTTCAGTCTATTCTCATCACTTCCAGGTGTGTTAACTCCTGAGAGAGGTGAATCATTGAAAATTTTAATGGATTTGATGTCTCTTTACCAGTTAGCCATTAACCCTGGAGTAGCCAATGTTTGGTTTATAAACCATGGTACATTGATAACCATTTCAACTCTTAGTACATGAAACATGGTGAGTTGAAATACCATATGATTTTTAGCAAATCATCAGCTATCAACGGATTTGATAAAGCCTTTACCAAGTAACCGTTTGCTCTTGGGCTAGCTAATCCTTTGGTGGAATCATGACATCACCCTGGTGGACTAGTAACCAATTCAACTATTGGAACGTGAATCATTGGTAAGTTGAATACCATCCAGTTTTTAGTAAACTGTCAACCATATAAATGGATTTTCCACAGCCTTTACCATAAGCCATAACCTTGTGGGCTAGCCAACTCTTTACAAACATAGATATGGTGAGTTGATAACCATACAATTTTTGGCAAATTGTCAGCCATAAACGGATTTGAGAAGTCTTTACCAAGAGCCGTTTGCTCCTGGACTAGCCAGTCCTTATGTCTGTTAGACATGGTGGACTGATAACCATTTGTTGTGTTAGTGCATAGCACCTCCACCAAGTGTTATCTCTTCTCAACTCCATTTTACATAAACAACTCTCTATTTATATACCACAGCTTTAAAAATTCTTTCAAACATTTACAAATTTAATTGTGGTGAGCGTGTTCTCAATAACTTTATAGAGTTGATAGCAGACCCCATCTTTTCTATCTCCCAAAAGACTTCTTTTCAAGCATAGCTTTGTAAACTCTAGGTGGTAGTGGATACTTAACCTCAGTCAGCATATAGATGTGTGCAGCCTCCACAGTCAAACAATGAACATTGCAGCTATGAAAGTATCTCCAATTGAGTATCTGTTGTTGATGTGGCAACTTCCAAATAGCATCCTCTTCAGATGGTGGATCAAACATAGTCTTTAGATCCCCTCATAAAACCCTTTCAAATTCTTCTTCAGGCCTGTTATCTCCATACTTCAACATCATCAGCCTATACAACTCCTTGAGATCATCTCTTGTTAAATCATTCAATAAGCCTTGAAAGTTCACATATACCACATATGTGTTATCTTCCCTGATGATCTGATAAGCACCTCTCTTTCCAGTCTTGATAATCTGCCATTTAACTATCTTTGCAGGTGCTGGTCCTTGTGGAATTGAACTCATTGGAAACTCTTCTGAAGATGGTTCATCCACTCTTTCCTCCATGTAGGCTTCAACATCCTCCTCAGTGCCAGACTTTGTAGATTCAGGCTTCTTCTGCAATCCTTTCCTTTGCCAAGATTTTCTTAGTATACTTCTCTACTGGCTTTTTAATCTCAATCCTTTCTCCTTACTGCCATCTTTAACCATCTCTTAGGAACAGAAACATCCTCCTTTGTGTCAGACTTTAGCTTCTTGGAAGATTCTGTTTGAAGCTCTACACCAGTTCTTTTCCTACTCTCTTTCTCTGTATCCATAGGCACAAACCTTTCCATGCTTCTCATCAAATACTCAAATTTTTCTTTAAGTTCTTCATCTGTAAGCTTCTTTATCTGAGCCAATTTCCATCTACCCTGATTCTTCAAATAAGTGGCCATATACTATCTTTGTTGAACCTGAGTCATTGGTTTATCTCTTTGAGCTTTTTCCTTTTGCTTTGCAATAAGTTTTCTTCTCTGACTTATCAAACCCGCCATTCTCTGAGCATAATCAGCCTTAGATACATCTTCTCCTGCAATCTCTTTGACCAGATCTGCATTTGCTTCCAATTTAGCCCGAATTGTGTCCCAATCTTCTTTTGTATAAAACTGAGCAGCCTCTTGCACTTGAGCCATTCTTTTCTTTTGAGCTTCAGACAACTTTGACTCCTCTTGCAATCGTTTTACAGCCAATTCATCTTGTCTTTTTAGTTCTTCTCTCCTTGCATTTTCAGCCTCCTCTTCAGCTTGTATTCATGCTATTTCTGCCAAACTAAGCATGCGCTTCTCTAATTTTGTTTTCTGTCTTTTGGTCAGAGGAGTCCTCTTATGTACTGCCTTTCTTCGCTTTGACTAGCACTACATGTGCACGCACTAACCTAACTTTTCACTAGCGCTAATATCTGGAAACAAGTACTAACATCTCAAAACCAGTACTAACATCTTCGCATCCAGTCTCCTCCTTACGCCAGGTCTTACCATTCTCCTCTTGGTCTGATTTGACAAGGCTTCAGCTAGAGTATTCAGCTGCTTCTAAACCTTAAGGACTAATATCTGTTTCTCCTAAAGATTTGCCTTGTTTGGGAGTCTCAAAAACTTCTGATTTATCTTTTTGTAAACTCCTCCCCTGTTTGGAAGAATTTTCAGTAGCCTCATCTTCTGAATCATATAACCACTTGTCTCTCTTGACAACCTTTCCATTTTTCTTAACTTTCTTCACCAACTTCACTATGCATTCCCCATAAGACTGCTAGTTTTGCTGAATCCTTCTCCAAGCTTTTAATCCTGGTCATTAACGTGGAACAGTCTGAAAAAGATTCATCTACTGACATGTGCCCTATTTCTGCCTCATGAGTATGAGTAGGAGCTTGGGTTGTAATGTTCAGAATTCATTGTGTCTAGGTAAAGATGGTGGTGTTTAGGTGATGGTTCTGAAAGGGTGCTCGTGCAAGAGCCGGAGCCAAGCAACCCGAATTATACCTAATTCGGGCCTGATCTAGGTACATCCAACTTTTGTATCAACAGTTTAGAAGATGATGGTTGATCCTCAGCTTGATCTGCTGGTCCTGCACTTTGATCAACAACAGGCAATATAGCAGGAAATAAAGGTCTTGGTACCCCCCCTAAAACCCCTTTTCATGTTTCTAAAAATCTTTTTGGTCAAGGCCACAGCCAAATAAGGGTGTTTATTCTTAGTTTGTATTTCCAAAATCATTTGTAGAAATCGTGGGTACATCAAAAACTTAGTTTTACTTTTCAAATTAGCCACCATTCCATTAAAAATCAATTTTGAAAAGTTATAAACCCTGCCAGTGGAAAGACAAATCAGAGCAGTTGCAATATTACTACCAAATTGATCCCATCCACCACTTTTAGGGCTTATGCAGTGTAAAATATGATGGACAAAAAATCGCCATTGGGTGTGAAAAAGCTTTTCCAAAAAGTAAAAGAACCATCAGTTGGATACCCCATATTCCCCATTCCCTCAAAAATCTCAGTATTTGGCAACATAGAAATCCCTGAAGCATCTGCTAATTGAAGCTTACTTCGAACAGATGCCTCAGTGATTGTATACTCAAGAGTATCTATGGTTGCTCTTAGTTCTAGAGTCCCATCAACAAGAGTTGAGGTAGTGGCAGTCTGCCAAAACTGTTTGACTAGGGAGTCATGGATAGTGGGATTGTGTGTCAAGGCATACCTAATATGCGAACCCTTTAAAAAGTCTACTATCTCTGCAAACCCTGTACTTTCTTCAGGTTTCTTTAAGAATCCCACTTGGTTATGCTTGTCGTAGTATTTCATTGAAGCCATACTTTGAAATTGTAGTAAAGAGGTTGTGATTGGTGGTTATTTCAAACTGGGTTTGACTCGTTTAGGTAACTTAGTACTGATTGTATCTGTTAATTGACTTTATATGCGAAAAAATGAATTGCAATTGGCACTCCGAGAAAATAGTCTCTTTTGAATGAAGAAAAACTATTGTAGGTGAGTTAAAACAGTAATTTTCCAATTTGTATCATTATCCACTTAAATATACCCGCAATTTACTCTAACGGTCATATTTAACGAAAAGTCAAAGTTGTTAGACCAAACAGTACTAATGACGAGTTACCAGTATTAATATTGGCCTACCAGACTTAAACCTCATATTGTCAGAACTAACAATAAGCTTACCATGATTAAGTAGTAAACTACCCTAATTAATTATGACAATACCAGAATTAACTCTTGCACAACTTCAGTTCTACTTTAATCCATGCTCCAATCCTTCATGCAATCCAAGTATAACCTGAAAGCGTTAAGCCACAAACAAAAACATACTACAAAACTATTCGAAAATAGTATGCTACTAGTCTTTTGTATTCTAATAACTAATAGAATTAATATAACCTATCTAAATTACAAACTATACATTTAATCCTCCCCTTAAATGTAGCTATGGATTTATCATACCAATATTAACCACTAAGAAATTGAACCTCGGTCCATCAAAAGCTTTGGTCAATAGGTCAGCTACATTAAAATCTGTGTGAATTTTCTCCACCTAAATGAGCTTCTTCTCATAAGAATCTTGTATAAAGTGGTGTTTGATCTCTATGTGCTTCGTCTTGGAGTGATATACCAGATTCTTCACAATGCAGATTGTGCTTTCATTATCAATGTGGATTTTGGTATTCATGAAATTGAAACCATAGTCTAACATTTGATTCTGAATCCACAATACTTGTCCACAGCAGCTACATATTCAGCTTCTGTTGTAGAGGTAGCCACTATTGTTTGTTTCTTGCATTGCCATGAAATTAATCTGCTTCCAAGAAATTGACAACCACCAGTTGTGGATTTTCTGTCAAGGTTTGCCCCAACATAGTCACTATCTGAGTAAGCTTCCAGGTCAAAAGATGATTCTTTAAGATACCATAAGCCCAAATTGGGTTTGCCCTTAAGGTACTTAAAGATTCTCTTCACAGCATTAAGGTGTGAAGTCTTGGGAGTAACCTGAAAACGAGAACAAGCACATACTGCAAACATTATATCAGGCCTAGAGGAAGTTAAATACATGAGAGAACCTATCATAGATCTATATAAGTGTACATCCACTTCATCAGCTTCCTCATCTTTTGTCAATGCCATCTTGGTCTCCATTGGGGTTATTGCAGTTTTCAGACTTGCAAGGTCAAACTTTTTCAGCATGTCTGCAACATTCTTGTCTTGAGAAATAAAAATCCCGTCTGTCTTTTGCTTAACTTGTAATCCAAGGAAGAATATGAGTTCACCCATAGAACTCATTTGAATGCCTTTCATCAATGCCTCAAATTCATCACACCAAGACTTTCTAGTAGAGCCAAAAATGATATCATCTACATACACTTGAACCAGTATGATATCCTTCTTGTCCTTCTTAATAAATAAAGTCTTGTCAATAGTACCCCTTCTGTATCTATGTTTCTTTAGAAATGTTGATAGAGTAGCATACCAAGCTCTAGGAGCTTGATGTAGTCCATATAAAGCTTTGACAACTTTATAAACCTTCTTAGGATGATCAGGATCAACAAAACCAGGAGGTTGAGAAAATACACCTCTTTATCTATATTGCCATACAAAAATGCATTTTTACATCCATTTGGTATACTATGAACCTCATAAATGAGGCAAAGGCTAAAAATAACCTGAGAGCTTCAATTCTTGCCACAGGAGCAAAAACCTCATCATAGGCAATACCCTCTTCCTGTTTGTGACCTTGGGCCACTAATCTTGCCTTATTTCTGACAACTACTTCTCTTTCATCCCTTTTGTTTCTATATACCCATTTTGTTCCAATCACCTTTGCTCCATGAGGTAGATCTACTAGAATCTATACCTGTTGCAGCCTAAACTGTAACAACTCCTCTTGCATAGCTTCAACCTAACTGTCATCTTTTAGAGCTTCAGTAATCTTTTTAGGTTCCTCCTGAGATAAGAAGCAAGAAAACAAACAATGTTGTTGATCTTTGTGATTGTTCCTTTGCTGCTTTTGAACATAACTTACAAGTGCATGTGCTTCTGTATGTTGCTGCACTCTGCTTCTAGTTTGCACAGATGACTTAGGATCACCTAGTATTTGACTTTGTGGGTGAATGTTGTGTATCCTAAGAGTAGGAATGGGACTAACAGCTACTTCTGTTGGTAAGTTGTTGAAATCATGGACCATACCCTCGTCATCATAAGAAGCCTCATCAAAAATCCCTTTCTAAGGCTTGTTAAAGATTGTGAGCTCTGGCATATCTGAATCGTCTTGATCAGCATGTTGAGAATTAACTGATCCACTACCAGAATTAATTGAGGTAGTACTGGTAGCTTTGTACGTAGGTACTTCCCTTAATTGCTTTGGAGCAAGTTCATCCAATTCTCTTCTAAAAGCTAGGATTTCAGGAGTATCTTCTGAAATGCCAGTAGAATAAGCCTTATTCTCTTGTGTTTTAAGGTTTTGAACCTCTGTCAAAAACTCCTCTGCCTTTGAATTAGTAGAAGACTTCCTTGGGCCAACTTTTGATGCAGTATGCCTGACTGCTGTAGGCACAACAATAAGCTCCTCAACCTCATCTTCTTCCTCAGAAGCATTTGCATTAGGAGTTTGTAGTGTACTTGCACTGTTAGTCATTTCTAAAGTACCTGCATGTGGGTTAGTTTGATTCTCCAAAGACACATGAATATAGTTCATAGAATCTTTAAGATAATCAATATCAAACATCCATCTATAACCTACTCCTTTCACATTAGGTTTTTCTTCAAGAAATTTTACATGCAGGTTTACTTCTACCTTTTTTGTTACTAAATTATATACCCTAAAGGCTTTGCTATTTAGTGAGTAACCAACTAAGAAACCCTCATCACACTTTCCATCAAACTTGCCAAGCACACTTAGATTATCTAAAATGATAACATGGCACCCAAAAGGTCTTATGTAGCTAATAATTGGTTTGTGGCCAAAACAAAAGCTCATAAGGAGTTTTGTTTTGAGGTTTAGTCACTCTTACCCTATTAAAGATATAGCAAGCAGTACTAACTGCTTCTGCCCAAAAAGTAGTTGGTAAGAGTGAGTCTGCTAGCATAGTCCTAGCGGCCTCAATTAAGGTCATGTTCATTCTTTCAGCAACCCCATTCTGCTGTGGAGTCCTGGCATTGCTATACTCTTATTTTATTCCCTTGTTCCTACAAAATTCAAGCATATCCCTATTCTTAAATTCAATGCCATTATCTGATCTAATAATTTTAACCCTATGATTAAGCTGGTTTTCAATTTATCTAAAGAAGTTCTGAAGGATGCCACTAGTTTCATCCTTAGTAGCCAAGAAGAATACCCAACTAAATCTAGTACAATCATCAGTGATTACAAGGAAATAACTTGCATGATTAATGCTTTTTACAGAAGTAGGTCCAAAAAGATCCATATGCAAGGTGTGTAATGGCTCAGTGATTGTTCTTTCTAATTTAGCCTTACAGGAGGCCTTGTGTTGCTTACCTTTTTGATAGGCAACACATGTATGGTCATTTCTGAAAACCTTGGAAGGTAGACCTCTTACAAGGTTTCCCATCACTAGTTTGTTTAAATTTTTAAAATTTATATGACCTAACCTTCTGTGCCACAATTTAGATTCATCAGATGTGGCTTTTGCAATCAAACAAGCATAATCTTTTGTCAGAGCTGGTGTCTTCATATCAAAACTGTACATATTGTGTTGCCTAGGGACCTTTAGAAGTATCTTATTTTCATCAAGCATCTTAAAGTCAGGAGACACAACAAGATATTCAGTTTCAGTAAAAAGAACCTTATGCTGCTTATCACGTATTTGTGATATTGAAAAAAGATTAAAATGCCCAAGTTCTTTTACAAAAGACACACTATCAAAATCTAAATTACCAATTCTTATTCTGCCTTTACCAGTTATGTTGCCTTTGCTACCTCCAAAGGTAACAGATCCCTCTTTGCATTCTTCAAAATCATCTAGGTGATCCTTGTTACCAGTCATGTGCCCTGAGCATCTACTATCAAATATACCTCTGTCCTCTATGTTCTTGAGTGGATGATCTTGTACATGAAAAAGAGAAATTAGTTTCTCTTAGGGACCCAGGCCTTTTCAGGCTTAGGTCTGCCCTGTGGTCCTTTAGCATTTACAGTTCGAATAAAATTAGATCCACTATCACAATTGGAGTTTGGTCTAGTTTTCCTCCAATTATAACAAGCTGAGGTCTTAACAGTAGTGCCCCAATTTCCCTTTACAGCATAAGTATAAGACATTTTTGCTATATTTCTAACAATGGGTCTTCTCACAGGTGAATGTGATTTTGAAAAAAATTACTTCTTTGATTAAACTCATTCACTTGGGGTCTTAAAGGACTAAAACTGTTTGAGTTACTGGTATGTATTGGTTGTTTAGCTTTAACAGTATTAATATTAAAACTACCAGTATTAACATTAGATCTGACAGAATTAACATTTTGCCTAACAGAATTAACATTTGCCCTACCAGTATTAACATTAGGTCTAACAGAATTAATATTTTGCCTAACAGTAATGAGTTGTACTGGTCTAGGTATAAAGTGATTAGCATGATTAACCCTGTTTGCATTGTTCCATACTTGTTTGGCCACCCCATTACCAGTATTAAAAACCCTTTGTTTCGTAAGCTCGGCCTCTCTTGCCATTTTCTTTTCATAAAAGTCACAATTTCTGATCAAGTGACTTAGGCTACCACAAACAAAATACTTTTTCTTGATGAAAGAGTATCCTTCCCCTAGTTCTCTTTCCATCATTTCATTCCAATTCTTTCTGTTAACTTTAGGTGTCCCCTAATTTTTCATTGGTTGCCTAGGACTTTTTACGTGTGTTACACAACTAGGTTCAACTTCTATTGGTTTTGGTTCAGACACGAATTTTTCATTAGTTGTAACAGAATTCTCACTGAATGTGTCATCTGAGACACTAATTTCAGGCTTTTGAGGTCCTTTTTTACCATAAACATACAAAGATTCATCAATTTACTGTTGTGGTTTAGGAGTATAGTCCCCAGTTAAGGGATGTGGAACTCCTTTAAAACTATCAGTCTTTGAAAATCTACTGTACAAAGGTTTTTCAATGAAGTCTTCTTCTGTACAATTAAACACAGTACGATTCATTTCTTCCTCATAGCTTAAAAGCTCATCGTTTGATTTTATTTCATACCATAAGCCAACTTTACTAGTTGAACTCATACCAGAATCAACTAATTTCCAAAGGTTTTTAGAAGAATCCTTCCATGAATCTACTATTTTCTGCAATTGTTCCTTTTCTTTTACAGCTTTCATTCCTATTCTCCTATATTTTTTAAGCTTTTCATCTTTTTCATATAATTCATTTGCCTGAAATGTAAGCTGTTCATTTAAAGATAATTGCTGCTTTTGAAAAGTAACAACTTGAGCTTCTAATTTCTTAACAGCTTGATCATAGGCAAGTATTTTTACTTCTTGTTCACCTAACTGATTTGTTTGTTCATCACACAGTGTTTTAAGTTTATTATATGAATCAATGCAAGTTTTAGAACATAATGATACCTCATTATTTGAGCTGATTGCCATGAGTGCATGATTTGTCTCTACTTCTTCTTCTGTATGTTCTCCCCAATTGACAACACCATCATCCATAGTCAGCAAACAGTTCTGATTCTGCTCTTTCTTTCCAGCTCCTTGATCTTGATAAAAAGAGTCTCTCTTCTTTCCATCATTTGTCCCCTTGGATGGGCATTCCCTAGCAAAATGACCAGTGTTGTGACATTTGAAACATTCAAGCTTCTTTTTGTCAAAACCAACAGGTTTGTTTCCATCAATCCGGACTCTCCTTCCAGTCTTCTTGTAGAACTTCTTCATTCGAATAGCAATCATTGCTATCTGCCAGTTTATGTCCATCTCTTCAATGTCCATATCATCAATCTGTTCTAGGTCTTCATGAAGCAAGTCCAAATCTTCTGATTGTTTGGCAAAGAGTGAATAAATAACTTCATCAGCAAAACCAGCAGGAACTTCTCTTTCTGGAATATTGTTTGAAGAAGTAGAAGGAGTATAAGTACTGTAGGCACCAGTATGACCAGACTTAACCTTGTTAGTGCTGCTCTTGCTGTGTGAAACAAAAGCAACATTTTGAGCACTTGCAGATGATTTTGAGGTACTTGTGAGTTCCTGCTCAAAAACCCTAAGGTTATTATACAAGTCATCAATGGATAAAGTGTCAACATCTGGTTTGGTTCTCATAGTCATTGCCAGATTTGACCAAGCTGGGGGCAAAGATCTGAGAAACTTGTGATTTGCATCCTCAGTGGATACTTCAGCACCATGAGCTTCCAACTATGAGAGTAGTTGTTGGAATCTGTCATATCCCTTTTCTAACCCTTCTGAACTTGATATAGTAAATGGCATCAAACTGTGTTTTTAAATAGCTTTCTGTATCTTCTTTGAATATGCAGTTAACCACCTGAAACCTAGTCCTTATGGCTTCCCCAAATTTCAATTTGCATCATCCATTCCATGAAAACTTCTCAATGTTTCCTTGGAATAGCAAAAGTAATATGGTTCTTGCCTTCCTTTTCCTTTTCAATAGCATGAATTTCTAGCAGCAAATACTTGGTTAAGTAACTCTAACAACACCATCTTTTCCAGTTGAGATTCTCTTCTTAGAATTTCCAAATCATACATCAATGTTAGTTGTACAATGCGTTTTTAAAAAAATCAAAAGCGAAAAATTTATAAAACTACTATAAGGGTGCGTTTGGTTTGAAATGAAAAGAAAGGGAAAAACATGGAAAACATCACTATTATATTTTGGTTGTGTTGGTGAAATAACATTTAGTGTCATAAAAGTTTATAGCTTATTTGGCTTATTTATAAGCACAAAAGTGCTTATTTTGGGCTTATGTTGCGTCGGCATAAAAAGAAACAATGGAAAAATGGTTTTGTTCATTTACAACTTTCGTCATATTTTATAGCTTATTTTAAGAACTAAAAGTACTTTGTGGCTTAATAGCTTATTTTTAAGCTATACTTATTGGTTTTGGGCTTATAAAACCAACGGCCTAAAAGGGAGAAATTAGCAGCGGCTTATTTCCATCTCTTTATGGTTTGGCTTATTTTTGTAGCTTTTTGGTTTGGCTTATTCTAATACAAAAGTGCTTATTTACTTATTGGTTTAATATTGAACTTAATATACTTTTGGAAGTGTATGTGTTAGGATCATAAAAGTGTTAATTATGAAACTTTAAGTGGTTTTATTTATTGTTAGTGGTTAGTCTTTATTTTACAAAATAAAAACTACATGAATGTATGTTGTACTGGATAAATAAACCCTTTCGACCTATGATCTTTTATCAAAAACCAAGTTTATTAAGATCCATTTGTGTGAAAAGATGATTACCGAATTCGTTCCTATGGGTCCTTTCGACCTATACCCATGATTAAACATTCTTACAAGCCCATTTAATTAGTTATTCTTGTGGTTGTCAATCACAAGAATCCAAACATGTTCGTGCACTAACCGTTTTAGAACAAATTATCAAGAGAAATCCTTTCAACCTTTAGATCCCTTTTTTAATTTACCAACTATTTAATTAGAACATGTTTTATTTGTCTAAACAAACTTATAAATAAATCATCAATTCATAATTAAACCATCATCCAATCATCATACACAATAATTCCCACGCAAGTAAGAAAATCTATCCCATGGTTAATTTATTAAAACACAAAACATCATCACAATCTACAAGGTTCAACATAATCATAAACACGAAAGTACCTAATCGTTCGATTATAAATAACAAAGAAAATGTGAGGAGTTGGAGCACTCCTCTAGCCTCTAATCAACCAAAGTATCTAAAACACCCAAGAATGATTACCCAATACTCACTTCCAAGCCTTGAGTACCTTTCTTGAAAATCACATAAGTTCTTCCAAGTCTTTTAGGGAGAGAATAATTTGTTTCAAGAGCCTAGTTTGATGGTAGGATTTCTTGTTATTAACATGGCTCAAAAGTGGTGTATTTATGCTTTCCATTACCCTCTCTAGCAAGTAAGAACGTCCCTCCATTATTATGATATGGAAATGATCAGACTCTACTTAATTGTTGATGTTAAAACACCAAATGAAACTTTTCAACTCGGATGGCAAGATGCCCGCGGCATTCTGTTTAGCCGACGGTTTGGGATGCCCGCGGCTAAGGTCTTAGCCCGAGCCATTGGCCTTTTCTTGAACTTTAACTTTTTTGACTTTTTAGCTTAAACTTGCACACAACTTGTATGAACTTCACACTTCATCTTTAGCTTTCTTGACAACTTTCTTTTATGCTTGGGAACATATTTTATTTATCGTTCACGGTTCTTCGAGGTCTTTCACATTCATTGAATCTTCATTAATGTGTGTATTTAACATCTTTTCTTCGATTTTCTTTATTGCGTTGCCTGGATTAATCTTTTGATACCTTTAAGTGCAAAATGTTCTCAAATACAACCAATTAATATGCAAAAATATATAAATAATGCTACTAAAAATATATACAAAATTTAGCGTTATCATTTTCCCACCAGTTTTTTTAGCCATGGGTCATCTTGGTCATCCCAGGTTTGTTTACATTACACTCATTATCATGTTCAAAATCAACTATATGAGCTACATCATCTAATGGGTGATATGTCTCAACATCTGAGTCTAAGTCTTAATGAATAACACATTTTTTAGGATGGAGCTCCACATTAATGATTTCCATAATGTAATAGTCATTGTGCTCTGTGTACAAGTCAATCTTAAAAAAAATTATAACAAGCTTTCGCAAAAGCACAAGATTGTCATCAGTTTTTAACAGTTTCAAAGCAATGAGTGGATCGGTAGGGTTTTTGTAATACATACTTGTTGGATTGACAATAACTAACCTGTAATGGTATGAAAAAAAATACATGTATGACATACCATCGAAGTCAACAACATCAATGACACTACAATCAAAATTAACATACTCCAAAGGCTTAACATGAAATACCCTGTCTTGATAAAGGTTCACAGTAAACGGCACCACCATCTTTCACCTGTTAAAAATCAAATCAAGAATTAGGGTTTTATAAAAACTTCACAAAAACTGGGACATTTGCAAAACTTTACCAAATCTATACAATGTGTACCATTATTCACCTTAAACCGAATCGATTAATGGATTATTAGCAACATACGAGCTTAATTAAGGTTTGACATAAGATTGTTGAGATAGCGGTGTTGTGTTATTACGTTAACAAAAAAAACTTTCATTTTATAACAAAAAAACGATAGGGGAATTCATGCGTGGAAAAAAGGTGATGTGAAAATACAAAAGTGAAGTAGTTATAAGAAAAGGTCAACTTGACCAATTTGACCGGTAACATAAGAAAATAATCGGCTACTAGTAGTTTTGATAGTGCATAATGATATTTTCTTGGGGAGAGTATGCACAATAAGACTGGGTAAAAAGTACATGGTTCATAAATGATGTTTACTCTTTATTAATTCACTAGCGTTTTTAATCCTTCGATTATGTATTTAGACTAATTAACTAAGAAAATAACTAAAACAAAACACTAAATTGTGAAGGAGAGATCAAAAGATAAAGGTATGTTTGTCTTGCCAACCCCCTAATTTCATCAATGACATAATGCTAAGTGCAATGTTCATCTAATCGTGTCTCAAATAGTCTTGGATAGTGAAGGTCGAGTACGATTACTACCAGGGGCGGATCTAAAGTCGGGTCACATGTAACACGTGTCACACATGAAATTGGTAGCCATGTTTTTTTAATAGACTTGCAAGTTTTCAAATTTTTAGATTTTGTTTTTCATATGGATATGTTTGTACAAGACGCCAAGACGGTAACTGGTAATCTGAAATGCTAGAAATTGTACAAGAAGTAAAGCAATAAAGCCCTATAGCTAGGCCCATTAGTATAAGAAATATAATTTGGCCCAAGTTTACTTATTAGTTGATGAATTAGATTATTAGAGTATTTAGTATTTATCAACTTTTGTATCGAAATTAAAAGCATTAGGTTGATTTTTTCATTATTGTTTTCTTAAGATTTTATTTTTATTTTTACTTTTTTGCTTTTAGGCTTTCTAAGATAATAATAGTTTTTCAAGTTGTATCGCCGAAAGATAATTTGTTATACAATTATTGATGTCTATTTTTTTGCATGTTTTCAACTATTTGGTTTCTGAGATCCCTCTCATCCTGATTATGTATGATTATTACTCAAGGAATCTCTTTATGGCCTAAACAAACATCTCGAGCTTGGTATTAACAGTTTTCTGATTTTGTACCAACAGTTGACTTTATACATAGTGTTTCGAACCATTCAATACTCATTTACAAACATGAAACTGTTAGCCTGTATTATTATTGTATGTGTATTGGGCTTAAGCCCGAGTTTAGAATGTTCCTCATATGTATTTATATTGTACCGAATATTCATAATGAGAGGGACAGAGATTTACCATTCTACATGGTATCACATGCCATACGATCCATCAAACCCTAAAAACTCTCCTACTGTCGTCCCACAAAAACCCTAAATCGATCGTTGTTCTCTTTTTTGTTTTTATTTTAGTGTTGGTGATTTGTGCTAAGGTCACAAGTCTACATTTATATTAAGTTTGTTGTTCGTGCTTAAGGTCACGAGCTCGATTTGTTAATTGTTTTCTGCTTTTCTCTATTATCCACGTCTATATATATAGGCTTTCCATTAAACCCTAAATTTTTGAAACCCTACTTCGAATATAGTAGATTGAAACCTCACCTTTTAATCTCACTATGACTGGATCGAAACATACCACCAATGATCTTCTAGTTAAACTGCTTCAACAATTAAGGAATATGAGGGTTAATAATAATAACACTATTGCTAGTCATTCTCCATTGCCTGCTGCATATCAATCCAGTCCCAACACCTACGCTGGCCTAACAACCAGCCCAAGTTATCCACCAAGTTACACACAGCCGGCCCAACAACCTTGGTATCCCTTACCTGTTTTTGCTGGGCCTAACAGTTTGCCTCCACCAGGGTATTTTATGCTGGCCCAGCCAGTTGGTATTCCACTAGGTTTTTATACCCGCCGGCCTAACAGTCCATGCCGGCCCAACACACTACACCGGCCCAACAGATTGGTTGTCAAGTTATGGGCCCAACCTAACAGGTTCAGTCCGGTTTAATAGGGTCCACGGTTACTTCGGGTCAAGCAACCACTTTACCTCAATCTTTTACTGTCAGGACGCTTCATGATCCCGCTTCTAGCGCTTGGAATATGGATACAGGTGTGAGCTCTCATCTCAATAATTCAGTAATAGTCTTAGTGAAAATTTTAATACGTGTATGTATCCGTCTATCTCGGTTGGTGACGGTCATTCTATACCCGTCACTAATATGATCCATAGTATTTTGCCAACTCCTTAAATATCTTCATCTAAACAACGTTCTTATCACCCCTCATATTGTCAAAACTTTAATATTTGTTAGTCAATTTGTTTGTGACAATAATTGCACTATTGAATTCAATGCGTTTGGTTTTTCCGTTAAAGATTTCATGACGCGTCGGGTGCTTCTCCGATGTGACAGCACGAGGGATCTTTACCCGGTCACGGCTCCATCCCTAATTCCTCAGGTCTTTCTTGTCAGTCAGCATACATGGCACCAGCGTCTTAGACATCCAAGAAGTGACGTGTTGCGTCGTCTTGTCTCTAATAATTTTATTTTGTGTAATAAGGAGAAGCCTCTCGCTCTTTATCATGCTTGCCAGCTTGGCAAACAAGCGAGGCTTCCATTTGTGAGTTATAATACTGAGATTACTTCTTGCTTTGAAATTATTCACTCAGATGTGTGGACTTTACCCATCCCGAGTCTTTCAGGGTTTAAATACTGTGTCTTCTTTTTGAATCATTATTCTTAATTTTTTAGGTTTATCCTTTGATTAATAAATCCGATGTTTTATCCAAATTTGTATTGTTTCGTAACTATGTTTATACTCATTTCAAGTGTGAAATTCATTCATTTCAGTGTGATTATGGTGGTGAATTCGATAACCACAGCCTACATAGACTTTGTGCCGACAATGGCATATAGATTTACTTTTCATGCCCACAAACATCCCAACAAAATGGTAAGTCCAAACGTATGGTTCGTACCATCAATAATCTCATTCGAACTTTACTTTTCCAAGCAAACCTTCCACCAACATTTTGGGTTGAGGCTCTTAATATGACCACTCTCTTACTAAATATTTTGCCTTCCACTGCTATTGCCAACGAAATCCCTTACACCCGCTTGTTTGGCAAAAATCCGGATTATAGTCTTTTACGTACATTTGGGTGCTTCTTTTATCCCTACCTTTATGCTACACACAAACTTGAACCACGCGTCACGCCCTCAATATTTTTGGGCCATGCTTCCAATCATCGTGGGTATCGTTACCTTGACTTAAAAACAAATAAAATCATTATTTCTCGTCATGTTACGTTTGATGAAATCATTTTTTCCTATGGCTCTACTCAACCCACTTTGCCACCCACCTACACCTTTTTAGACGACATTCTGGATTTTATTACTCTCATCATTCACACCAATCCCACTAATACACCTGAACCCAACAATACAAATGAACACACTACTCCAATTCCCACCCATACACCTACATATCCAACTAGCAATGCTCATCATACCACCCCCGTCTAACAACAACAATCTACGGCCCAACCCAACACACCTCCTATCCGCCCAACCATTACTAACCCAGCCATGGTTTCAACTTTAAATATGGACCCACCCACTATTATTCCAGATCCTCCTCAAAATCCGAACCATGTCTCGGTTCACCCCATGGTCACCTGTTTTTGTGTAGGGTAAAATCGACCCACTCAACGTCTAAGTTTGCATGTGTCTTCGGTCTCACCTTTACCAAAATCCTATCGTGATGCGTTTCATGATTCCAACTGGCAAAATGCTATGCATGATGAATATAATGCATATATTAAAAATAACACTTAGAATTCAGTACCTCGACCTACAGACACCAACATTTTTCGTTGTATGTGGTTATTTCGCCATAAGTATCATGCTAATGGCACTCTTAGTCGCTACAAGGCTCGTCTTGTGGCGAACGGTAGTACACAGTTAGAGGGTGTGGATGTTGATGAGACTTTTAGTCCGGTTGTTAAACCAGGTACTATTAGGACTGTTCTCAGTTTGGCTACTTCTAGACATTGGCCGATTCATCAGTTTGATGTTAAGAATGCCTTCTTACATGGTGATTTATCTGAGACAGTTTATATGTATCAGCCTCTAGGATTTCGGGATTTTGTGCATCCTGATTATGTGTGCTTGTTACAGCGGTCTCTTTATGGGCTTAAGCAGGCCCCAAGAGCTTGGTTTCAGCGAATTGCATCTTATATTACTCGTGTTGTGTTTCATCATAGTCGTTGTGACTCGTCCTTATTTATTTAAAGACAGGGGACAGATTCTGCTTTTTGTTACTGTATGTTGATGATATTGTACTCACTGCGTCTTCCGAGACTTTGTTGCAGCAGATTATTCGTTCATTGCATCAGGAGTTTTCTATGACAGATCTCAGTTTACTTAATTATTTTCTGGGTATATCTGTTAAGCGTGATTCTTCAGGGATCTTTTTATCTCAGCGCAAGTATGCTGTAGAGATTTTTGAGAGAGCTCATATGGTTAATTGTAATCCCAATTAGACTCCTGTTGATACTGAGTCAAAATTAGGATATGATGGTGATCCAGTTTCTGATTCGACGTTATATAAGAGTCTTGAGGGTTCTCTACAATATCTTACTTTTACTCGTCCTGATATTTCTTATGCAGTGCAACAGGTTTGTCTTTATATGCATGATCCTCGGGAGTCTTATTTCTTGCCACTTAAGAGGATTTCGTAATATGTTCGTGGTACTTTGGATTATGTGTTACAGTTGTTTGCATCCTCTACTATAGATTTGGTTGCTTATTCGGATGCGGATTGGGCTGGTTGCCCTACTATTCGGAGATCGACTTCTGGTTATTGTGTATTTCTTGACAACAACTTACTCTCTTGGTCCTTTAAGCGTCAACCGACGCTTTCTCGCTCTAGTGCAGAGGCAGAGTATCGTGGTGTTACCAATGCTGTTGTTGAAACTTGTTGGTTGAGGAATCTTTTATGAGAGTTTCATACACCTTTGTCTTTCGCTACGCTTGTTTATTGTGATAATGTGATCGCTGTTTATTTGTCCTTTAATCCGGCTCAGCATCAACGGACGAAGCATATTGAGATAAATATCCATTTTGTTTGTGACTTGGTTGCTGCTGGTCAGGTTCGCGTTCTTCATGTTCTTTCTCGTTATCAGTTTGTGGATATTTTCACCAAAGGCTTGCTTTCAGCATTGTTTGATGAGTTTCGCTCTAGTTTGAGCGGCCGGTGTCCTCCCGCTCCAACTGCGAGGGAGTGTTAGCCTGTATTATTATTGTATGTGTATTGGGCTTAAGCCCGAGTCTAAAATGTTCCTCATATGTATTTATATTGTACCAAATATTCATAATGGGACACAGAGATGTACGTGAGATAGATTATTTGCTCTCTATGTAGATATTATTCTTACCAACGTCGATCTCTTATCATTAAAGCGGATGGATTTTCAACGAAGGATCTTTGCCCACATATAGTTATTTTTTAGGCATTTGTGTCTCTCATACCTCATATCCTTTTCCTCCATCACTCCAAGTGTGCAAAAGAAATAACTGAACAAGCCAGCATGGCCAATTGCAAAGTTTATATACCTGTTGACACTAATTTTAGGTTTAGTACCTTTAGCGGTGATCCTTAATTGGACGCTAAGTATCTTGTTGTAATCGATCATATATCTCTTACACCGTTCAACAAATTTGTTTGCGCATGCATTACCCGTGTGAATGCCAAATGTTCGCTCTTAAGCATATTAAGCGCTACTTACATGGTACGATTGCTTATAGCTTACAATTTTCTAAGTCATCTGTTTCTAGTTTTGTTTCTTACACGAATGCCGTTTGGGGTGGTTTTTGGGATACACTTCGTTCCACCTCCGGCTATTAATGTGTATATTTAGATGACAAATTAATCTCTAGGGTCTTCCAATTGTCAAGCTACGCTCTCTACATCTAGTGCCCAATCGGAATATCCTGGTTGGGCAAATGTTGTTTCCGAATCATTTTCGATTTGGAATTTTCTTCTTGAGCTTTATGTACTGCTGAATAAAGTCACGCTTGTGTATTGTGATAATGTTTGTGCCAATTTTGTCTCTGGCAATCCCGTTCAAGACCAACAAACTAGCACATCACTTTGTTCATGAACAGATTGCATGTGGTAACATTCAGGTTCTTCATATTTCCTCCCATTATCAAATTGCGCTTATATATACCAAGGGCCTTCCACGTATGATTTTCGTGACAATCTAAATGTGCCTCCTCCTCCCGTTTACACTCAGGGGGTGTACTAGTTATGTATATCTTGATAGTAGAATAGATATGTATTTAGAGTTAGTTTGGTAAGATGTAATAAAATATTAAATGAATGGAATAAGCGACGTAATAGAATAAATGATGTAATGTAATAATTTATTAGAGCACAGGGAGTCGTGATGCCAAACTCTTGGTGCCAAACTCCAAAAGTGGTGCCACGTCAGCAAAATGAAGTTTGGCACCAGAAATGTCATGGCACCAGAATTCAGTGGGAGTGGTTTGGCACCAGAATTCTGGTGCCATAACATTTTTTTATTATTTTTTTTTAATTTTTTTTAAATAAAAAATTTAAATAAACTTAAATTAAATTTTATTCAATTAAAACATAACATAAAATTTAAACATTACATAAAAACGAGAGAATCGGGTCGGACTGAGATCATTTTTTTTAAGTTTTATAACTTTAAATTCTACCCATACCATGTTTAAAGTTTTATAACAATAGGGTATAAAATAATAGACTAGTAATGACAACTTTTATAACAATAGGGTATAAAATAAAAAATAATTAAAAAATAAATAAATTTGTTTTATAACCCTTCTTCCTCGTGCTTCTTCCTGCTCCTCCTGGTTTTTCGATTCTGCAAACAAAAAAAAAAAAAAAAACTAAAAATCAATGGTGTGAGATGTTAGTGATGGCGCGAGGGAGAATGGCGTCAGGTCCGGAATCGTGCGCCATTTAATTTTCTGGCGCCGTTCTTTGGCGCAGGCGAAAAACGCCACCGTTCCCTCCCCTCTTACCTTTATTAATAATGTTTGGTTGGTATGATAAGACGTAATGCAATCGATAAGAAAAAAAGACTAAAATGTCCATAGTTAATAAGAAGTGTATTTAATGTGGTTAGTTAATGGTGGACTTTTATGTAATTTTGATTACATTACGGATGTAATGAAAAAAAGGAGGGGCCCTATGGAATGAAAATGGTAGTTTTTGATGTAATGAGTCATTCATTATAATGAAGCATTAAATTGTATAATTGTAAACAAACAAGATTTTTCCATTCAATCGTAATAACCGTTTCCATTCCAACTTTCATTAAATTATACGAAACACTACGTAAGGTGTCGTTTGGTTGGGGTATATTAAGGGAAATTTATGGCATTTGCATTTTAATTTCTCTCAAATATTGTGTTTAGTAACATAAGTTGTTTTTAATTTTAAAAGATATTTATCTTTTTTTTCAAAAAACTATCTTTTTTTAAAGAAGGGAAGATTTAATCAAGCCACTTAAGCAAAGTCAAATAATAACCAATGGGCTCTAAGATAGAGCCCCGAACAAAGAACGCAAACAAAAACAAGAAAACAACAAGAACCAAATTCAAAGGGAAGCTTTTAATGAAGTCAACTCATCAAGAGCCGTATCCAAATTTCCCATAGAAGAGTTTTCTGGAATAATGATATAAGCCCAATAAAAGAGATAATCGAAGATAACCATTCATATGAGTGAAACTGATAACATTAATATCTTAACAAGACACATGCCATTATTCTACAGTATTGTGATCTAGCTGCACAAAGTCAGTGTATCCTTTTAAAACCGAAGGATAACCAGTATATATCAAACTATAATCCATGATTTTCTTCAAGTACTTCAGTAACCCTCTGAATTGCTTGCCAGTGTTGAGTACCAGGATTACTAGTATACCTGCTCAGTTTACCCACTGCAAAAGCAATATCAGACCTTGTAAAAGTCATGACATATATCAGGCAGCCAATCACCCTATAAAAAATACTCAATCTGAGATACAGTCCTGACCATTATTGGCATCAGCTTCTCACTAGTATCCACAGGATTACTCATTGGAAGTACAATCAAGTAATATGAATTTCTTAGCACTTCACAATATAATGAGAATAAGAAATTGTTGTCTCATTACTTTCATGTTTAATCCTTATACCCAGGATAACATCAGCCTCTCTCATGTCCTCATATAGAACTTGATGAAAAGAATATCTTTTGTCAAGGGTGGGGGGGGGTCAACCTGAACTGGTCATTGCCTAAAGATCAGCATGTCACCAACATATAGGCAAAATGAAACGTCATTTACCAGTTTCATCAATTTCCGCAATATATACCAATCTGTCAGCTTGGTTTATGTAAATAACCACTAGACAAAACAACTTCATCAAACTTTTGATGCCATTGCTTAGGTGCCTGCTTCATTCCATATAAGGACTTAATCAGTTTACACACACCTTCTTTTCATTGTCAGGCATGATGAAGCCTTGAGGCTGGTTCTTATAAACCCCCTCTTCTAGTTCACCATTTCATCCATTGACCTTGGGATTTTTTGTGAGAATTCGTATTTTCAGGTAAATAAATTTATTATAATTTATTCTTAATTCTATCATTATTTTACCCGACTCGACTAGTTTCGTGAACCTATCTAAGTTTAAGTCTTATTTTAGACTTTTTTTCGTCTGCGTACCTATCGTAGCTAAAAATTTCTATTTTTCACCCCTAAGTTTTATAAACTTTATTTTTGCCATTTTTAATTTCAATTCGCGTTTTAGCCGAACCCTTATTTAAAAAGTGCACATTTTATTATACCTTTGTAACAATTTACTTAGCAAAAATAATACATAAAATTAAAAAAAATACAAAAACTAGGCCCAAGCCCCTAATGCCGCCCCATATGATCCAACTCCACACTCCATCAGACTATTTTCACTTTCCCAGGCTCTTTCTCATTATTATCTTTGCATGTCTAGTTTCTTTAAAAAAAACCCATTCATAACCAAAACACAGTATCACAAAGAAAAGAAAAAGAGCCTGCTTCTCCTCCTCCTTGCCACTGTCGAACCAAAATCAACCATACATCACCATAAAAAAAATTCATCTACTACTTCTAATCATCTCTACACCCTCATACAATCATCCACATTGTTAGTGTATCAACCTTTATCATCATATTAAGAGAAAACACCATGCAAGGATTTTTCTAAAATCTTGATTTTTGAGTTCTTGAAGTTTTGGGTGAAGAATTGAGGTTAAGGATTGAAGATTAAGGGTTATACAAAATTTGGGTTAATAAAAATCAAGGGATTGATTATTTAAGGGGTGTTTGGTTCGTCTATTTCAAGGGGTCAAGGAGAGGTTTCGTGTTGATTATTTTCCTTGCATTTTCTAGCATCGTGAGCCTTCTAAAAACCCTCCTTGATTATTATTTTCTTATGTTTATATATGCATTTGTAAATTTTTATATATTATGGAATCCATGTGTTTAAGTGCTAAATTGTTATTGAGGTGATTGAAATTAGTTTGATGGGTTAGTGGAAGGAGATATGTTAGTTAGGAGTATTTGTGAAGTTGTGATGTGGTGAAAACGGCGTTTGGTTGTGTTTCGAAATGGGTAGGTTAATGCAGAAAACTAGTGGGTCAATTTCGGCTAGGTAAAAATGCTAAAATTTGATTTTAGGTTTAAAAATATGATAGTGGTCGTTTGTAGCTTCGAGTAGATAGTTCGTGCGTCCCATAACTCCTAAAAACGAATATTTTATGGTCTCCGGAAGTTTAGAAAACTATGGAACAAAAATCTGCACTAAATATTCCTAACGCTTGCTGATGCAGTTTTCGTGAGCCGTTTTGGGCCTCTTCTGGTCCGAACCGGCCTTTGACTGAAACTAAAAAGTTGTTTAGAATGATGTTTTACTAAGTCTAAAAACGAGTAATAACGGGTTTAAAAGCTTATGTCAAATCTGCATTTTTCATAATTAACCAACTGCATCAGATCTGATGCGAGTGCGTTTTCACCCATTTCGGTCGATTTTCGGGTCTTGGACAAATCTAAAAAGTTTTCCGGAACGTTGTTTTACATGAAAATGTTTTAGAGTCCGAGTCATGAAAATGTATTCTAATGGGTCGTTTGGGACGGGTCAGAATTGGAAAAAAAGGGGTCAAACATGTAAAAAAATAAATAGGGGTTGCTGATTTTTATTAAAAACGTAGTAGTCGGAGCGCTTTAGAGTCCGTTGAGCTTGTAAAATGTTATCGAAGGTAATTAGGTGATACATATATTATTGGGTGCGTTTCGGTTATGTCTAAAAAAATGATAAGTCTATTTTAGAAACTTTATATATATGTGTATAAGATTAACAAGGAAAAATATGGATAAGTATATATAAGTTATTGGTGCGTCGTAGGTTGACGAAAACTTAACATTTTATTAGTCGGTAATTAATATCATAACATATCCGGACTTTCTAAAAATAGAAACTTTTCAGAAAAGTGGCGTAAATTAATAACGAGAGAAATACTATTAATGAGAACGTCTTAACAAATAGAACATAGGGCGCACTTATGGATTCTATAGTATATAATTATATATATGTAGTAAAAATATTTACTATTGCATTTTCTTCTCGACCTTTATTCCTTCTAATCGCGGACCACTTATATTTAGGTCGTGGTTGATTCGTCAGTGCTCGTTCCTTTTTTTCGACTACTTCTTACTCGGTGAGTTCATAGCCCCCTTTCCTACATATACTTGTTTTATAAATTCTACGGGGTGAGATTACATGCTTG